>OY757017.1:12500-22500 GCA_963580285.1 Lucinisca nassula
AACCCTAACCCTAACCCTAACCCTAACCCTAACCCTAACCTAACCCTAACCCTAACCCTAACCCTAACCCTAACCCTAACCCTAACCCTAACCCTAACCCTAACCCTAACCCTAACCCTAACCCTAACCCTAACCCTAACCCTAACCCTAACCCTAACCCTAACCCTAACCCTAACCCTAACCCTAACCCTAACCCTAACCCTAACCCTAACCCTAACCCTAACCCTAACCCTAACCCTAACCCTAACCCTAACCCTAACCCCTAACCCTAACCCTAACCCTAACCCTAACCCTAACCCTAACCCTAACCCCTAACCCTAACCCTAACCCTAACCCTAACCCTAACCCTAACCCTAACCCTAACCCTAACCCTAACCCTAACCCTAACCCTAACCCTAACCCTAACCCTAACCCTAACCCTAACCCTAACCCTAACCCTAACCCTAACCCTAACCCTAACCCTAACCCTAACCCTAACCCTAACCCTAACCCTAACCCTAACCCTAACCCTAACCCTAACCCTAACCCTAACCCTAACCCTAACCCTAACCCTAACCCTAACCCTAACCCTAACCCTAACCCTAACCCTAACCCTAACCCTAACCCTAACCCTAACCCTAACCCTAACCCTAACCCTAACCCTAACCCTAACCCTAACCCTAACCCTAACCCTAACCCCTAACCCTAACCCTAACCCTAACCCTAACCCTAACCCTAACCCTAACCCTAACCTAACCCTAACCCCTACCTAACCCTAACCCTAACCCTAACCCTAACCCTAACCCTAACCCTAACCCTAACCCTAACCCTAACCCTAACCCTAACCCTAACCCTAACCCTAACCCTAACCCTAACCCTAACCCTAACCCTAACCCTAACCCTAACCCTAACCCTAACCCTAACCCTAACCCTAACCCTAACCCTAACCCTAACCCTAACCCTAACCCTAACCCTAACCCTAACCCTAACCCTAACCCTAACCCTAACCCTAACCCTAACCCTAACCCTAACCCTACCCTAACCCTACCCTAACCCTAACCCTAACCCTAACCCTAACCCTAACCCTAACCCTAACCCTAACCCTAACCCTAACCCTAACCCTAACCCTAACCCTAACCCTAACCCTAACCTACCCTAACCCTAACCCTAACCCTAACCCTAACCCTAACCCTAACCCTAACCCCTAACCCTAACCCTAACCCTAACCCTAACCCTAACCCTAACCCTAACCCTAACCCTAACCCTAACCCTAACCCTAACCCTAACCCTAACCCTAACCCTAACCCTAACCCTAACCCTAACCCTAACCCTAACCCTAACCCTAACCCTAACCCTAACCCTAACCCTAACCCTAACCCTAACCCTAACCCTAACCCTAACCCTAACCCTAACCCTAACCCTAACCCTAACCCTAACCTAACCCTAACCCTAACCCTAACCCTAACCCTAACCCTAACCCTAACCCTAACCCTAACCCTAACCCTAACCCTAACCCTAACCCTAACCCTAACCCTAACCCTAACCCTAACCCTAACCCTAACCCTAACCCTAACCCTAACCCTAACCCTAACCCTAACCCTAACCCTAACCCTAACCCTAACCCTAACCCTAACCCTAACCCTAACCCTAACCCTAACCCTAACCCTAACCCTAACCCTAACCCTAACCCTAACCCTAACCCTAACCCTAACCCTAACCCTAACCCTAACCCTAACCCTAACCCTAACCCTAACCCTAACCCTAACCCTAACCTAACCCTAACCCTAACCCTAACCCTAACCCTAACCCTAACCCTAACCCTAACCCTAACCCTAACCCTAACCCTAACCCTAACCCTAACCCTAACCCTAACCCTAACCCTAACCCTAACCCTAACCCTAACCCTAACCCCTAACCCTAACCCTAACCCTAACCCTAACCCTAACCCTAACCCTAACCCTAACCCTAACCCTAACCCTAACCCTAACCTAACCCTAACCCTAACCCTAACCCTAACCCTAACCCTAACCCTAACCCTAACCCTAACCCTAACCCTAACCCTAACCCTAACCCTAACCCTAACCCTAACCCTAACCCTAACCCTAACCCTAACCCTAACCCTAACCCTAACCCTAACCCTAACCCTAACCCTAACCCTAACCCTAACCCTAACCCTAACCCTAACCCTAACCCTAACCCTAACCCTAACCCTAACCCTAACCCTAACCCTAACCCTAACCCTAACCCTAACCCTAACCCTAACCCTAACCCTAACCCTAACCCTAACCCCTAACCCTAACCCTAACCCTAACCCTAACCCTAACCCTAACCCTAACCCTAACCCTACCCTAACCCTAACCTAACCCTAACCCTAACCCTAACCCTAACCCTAACCCTAACCCTAACCCTAACCCTAACCCTAACCCTAACCCTAACCCTAACCCTAACCCTAACCCTAACCCTAACCCTAACCCTAACCTAACCCTAACCCTAACCCTAACCCTAACCCTAACCCTAACCCTAACCCTAACCCTAACCCTAACCCTAACCCTAACCCTAACCCTAACCCTAACCCTAACCCTAACCCTAACCCTAACCCTAACCCTAACCCTAACCCTAACCCTAACCCTAACCCTAACCCTAACCCTAACCCTAACCCTAACCCTAACCCTAACCCTAACCCTAACCCTAACCCTAACCCTAACCTAACCCTAACCCTAACCCTAACCCTAACCCTAACCCTAACCCTAACCCTAACCCTAACCCTAACCCTAACCCCTAACCCTAACCCTAACCCTAACCCTAACCCTAACCCTAACCCTCTAACCCTAACCCTAACCCTAACCCTAACCCTAACCCTAACCCTAACCCTAACCCTAACCTAACCCTAACCCTAACCCTAACCCTAACCCTAACCCTAACCCTAACCCTAACCCTAACCCTAACCCTAACCCTAACCCTAACCCTAACCCTAACCCTAACCCTAACCCTAACCCTAACCCTAACCCTAACCCTAACCCTAACCCTAACCCTAACCCTAACCCTAACCCTAACCCTAACCCTAACCCTAACCCTAACCCTAACCCTAACCCTAACCCTAACCTAACCCTAACCCTAACCTAACCCTAACCCTAACCCTAACCCTAACCCTAACCCTAACCCTAACCCTAACCCTAACCCTAACCCTAACCCTAACCCTAACCCTAACCCTAACCTAACCCTAACCCTAACCCTAACCCTAACCCTAACCCTACCCTAACCCTAACCCTAACCCTAACCCTAACCCTAACCCTAACCCTAACCCTAACCCTAACCCTAACCCTAACCCTAACCCTAACCCTAACCCTAACCCTAACCCTAACCCTAACCCTAACCCTAACCCTAACCCTAACCCTAACCCTAACCCTAACCCTAACCCTAACCCTAACCCTAACCCTAACCCTAACCCTAACCCTAACCCTAACCCTAACCCTAACCCTAACCCTAACCCTAACCCTAACCCTAACCCTAACCCTAACCCTAACCCTAACCCTAACCCTAACCCTAACCCTAACCCTAACCCTAACCCTAACCCTAACCCTAACCCTAACCCTAACCCTAACCCTAACCCTAACCCTAACCCTAACCCTAACCCTAACCCTAACCCTAACCCTAACCCTAACCCTAACCCTAACCCTAACCCCTAACCCTAACCCTAACCCTAACCCTAACCCTAACCCTAACCCTAACCCTAACCCTAACCCTAACCCTAACCCTAACCCTAACCCTAACCCTAACCCTAACCCTAACCCTAACCCTAACCCTAACCCTAACCCTAACCCTAACCCTAACCCTAACCCTAACCCTAACCCTAACCCTAACCCTAACCCTAACCCTAACCCTAACCCTAACCCTAACCCTAACCCTAACCCTAACCCTAACCCTAACCCTAACCCTAACCCTAACCCTAACCCTAACCCTAACCCTAACCCTAACCCTAACCCTAACCCTAACCCTAACCCTAACCCTAACCCTAACCCTAACCCTAACCCTAACCCTAACCCTAACCCTAACCCTAACCCTAACCCTAACCCTAACCCTAACCCTAACCCTAACCCTAACCCTAACCCTAACCCTAACCCTAACCCTAACCCTAACCCTAACCCTAACCCTAACCCTAACCCTAACCCTAACCCTAACCCTAACCCTAACCCTAACCCTAACCCTAACCCTAACCCTAACCCTAACCCTAACCCTAACCCTAACCCTAACCCTAACCCTAACCCTAACCCTAACCCTAACCCTAACCCTAACCCTAACCCTAACCCTAACCCTAACCCTAACCCTAACCCTAACCCTAACCCTAACCCTAACCCTAACCCTAACCCTAACCCTAACCCTAACCCTAACCCTAACCCTAACCCTAACCCTAACCCTAACCCTAACCCTAACCCTAACCCTAACCCTAACCCTAACCCTAACCCTAACCCTAACCCTAACCCTAACCCTAACCCTAACCCTAACCCTAACCCTAACCCTAACCCTAACCCTAACCCTAACCCTAACCCTAACCCTAACCCTAACCCTAACCCTAACCCTAACCCTAACCCTAACCCTAACCCTAACCCTAACCCTAACCCTAACCCTAACCCTAACCCTAACCCTAACCCTAACCCTAACCCTAACCCTAACCCTAACCCTAACCCTAACCCTAACCCTAACCCTAACCCTAACCCTAACCCTAACCCTAACCCTAACCCTAACCCTAACCCTAACCCTAACCCTAACCCTAACCCTAACCCTAACCCTAACCCTAACCCTAACCCTAACCCTAACCCTAACCCTAACCCTAACCCTAACCCTAACCCTAACCCTAACCCTAACCCTAACCCTAACCCTAACCCTAACCCTAACCCTAACCCTAACCCTAACCCTAACCCTAACCCTAACCCTAACCCTAACCCTAACCCTAACCCTAACCCTAACCCTAACCCTAACCCTAACCCTAACCCTAACCCTAACCCTAACCCTAACCCTAACCCTAACCCTAACCCTAACCCTAACCCTAACCCTAACCCTAACCCTAACCCTAACCCTAACCCTAACCCTAACCCTAACCCTAACCCTAACCCTAACCCTAACCCTAACCCTAACCCTAACCCTAACCCTAACCCTAACCCTAACCCTAACCCTAACCCTAACCCTAACCCTAACCCTAACCCTAACCCTAACCCTAACCCTAACCCTAACCCTAACCCTAACCCTAACCCTAACCCTAACCCTAACCCTAACCCTAACCCTAACCCTAACCCTAACCCTAACCCTAACCCTAACCCTAACCCTAACCCTAACCCTAACCCTAACCCTAACCCTAACCCTAACCCTAACCCTAACCCTAACCCTAACCCTAACCCTAACCCCTAACCCTAACCCTAACCCTTAACCCTAGGGTCAACCCTAAATGACCCTAAACATGACCTTGACCCTCAGGGTCAACCCTAGGGTCAACCCTAAATGACCCTAAACATGACCTTGACCCTCAGGGTCAACCCTAGGGTCAACCCTAAATGACCCTAAACATGACCTTGACCCTTAGGGTCAACCCTAGGGTCAACCCTAAGGGTCAAGGTCAGGTTTAGGGTCATTTAGGGTCAACCCTAGGGTCAACCCTAAGGGTCAAGGTCAGGTTTAGGGTCAACCCTCAGGGTGAGGGTCATCAAAATAACTTAGAATATTTACATGTTCAGTAAAAAATAGCCGTCATGCTAACTTAGAGCTCTTATAACTAGAAGAAGGGGCATGTGAGTCATAGTCTGAATTATATTAAATTTGTAGTCTGGACTCTGGCCTACAACATACTTCTTACAGACTTAAAATCGCATAGAAAATGAAGGAGTTATTAAACATCGAAGTTGGACAAGGATCATTAATCATCAAAATAACTTAGAAAATTCTATGTTCAGTAGATACTAAATACGACTAAATACTTTGTATCCGATACCATATTAGTACAACGAACAAGTCTGAAGAAAGATAAGATGGTATAAGTCTTCGACTAAACACTTGGTATCAGATAGAGCATTGGAACAGCGGCAAAGTCAGAAGAATGATAAGGTGATATAAGTCTGCGACTAAATGCATGGTATCAGATATACAGTGGTCAAGTCTGACATATAATATGTATGCGTTTCAAGACTTGGTATCAGATACCGGATTCATACGGTACCCAAGTCTGAAGAATAATTAGGTAGTATAAGTGAGCGGCTAAATATATGTAATCAGATACCGGCTTGGCACAGCGACCAAGTCTGTAGAATAATAAGGCGATATAAGTCTGCGACTAAATACATGGTATCAGATACCGGCTTGCTCCAGTGCCTAAGTCTGAAGAATAATACGGTTATTAAAGTCTGCGACTAAATACATGGTATAAGATACCGGTTTGCTCCAGTGCCTAAGTCTGAAGAATAATACGGTGATTAAAGTCTGCGAAAAAATACTTGGAATCAGATACAGGCTTGGTACAGCGGTCAAGTCTGACATATAATATGTTTGCGTTTCAACACTTGGTATCAGATACCGGTTTCATACAGCACCCAATTTTGAAGAAAAATTAAGTGGTATAAGTCTGCGGCTAAATACATGGCATCAGATACCGGTTTAGTACAGCGGCCAAGTCTGAAGAATAAACTGGTGATATAAGTCTGCAGCTAAGTACATGGTAGCAGATACCGGCTTGGTACAGCGGCCAAGTCTCAAGAATAATATGTTGATTTAAGTCTGCGGCTAAGTACATAGTATCAGATACAGGCTTGGTACAGCGCCTTAGTCTGAAGAATAATAGAAGAGAGTTTCTCATACTAAATATTTATCCGCAGCTTTATTCCACCTTGTTAGTCTTCAGACTTGACCGCTGTACCAAGCTGGTATCTGAGGGTTGAGGGTTGGGTTGAGGGTTGGGTTGAGGATTGAGGGTTGGTTTGAGGGTTGGGTTGAGGGTTGGTTTGAGGGTTGAATGTTGGGTTAATGAGTGAGGATTGAGGGATAGGGTCATCAAAATAACTTAGAATATTTGCATGTTCAGTGAAAAATAGCCATCATGCTAACTTTGAGCTCTTATAACTAGAAGAAGGGGCATGTGAGTCATAGTCTGAATTATAAAATGTGTAGTCTGGACTCCGGCCTACAACATACTTTTTACAGACTTAAAATCGCATAGAAAATGAAGGAGTTATTAAACATCGAAATTTGACAAGGACCATTAATCAACAAAATAACTTAGAAAATTTTATGTTAAGTAGATAACAGCGATCATGCTAAATTAGAGCTCTTCCAACCAGAAAAAGAAGCACGTGAGTGGTACTCTGTATGAAAGAACTTGAAGTCCGGACTCTGGTCTACACATACATGTAAACATCACTTGGTACACCGAGGCGTTCTCGACCTATTACGCATTGAATATTGAACAAGGGCATCACATTGTCAAAATTACTTAGAAGATTTTCATGTCTGCATTGAAACAGTCATTACTCTACTTTTGAACTCTTTCTGCCAGGAGAACAGGTGCGTGAGTCGAAGTCTCTATACACGAATTTGTAGTCCGGACTACCATCTACACATACATGTCAACATCTCTTCCTTACGCCCAGGCATACTCGATCTATACAGGTTCAAAGTACGCTATGACGCGGAAAATATAAAATAAAAAAACAAGGGAGATTAATCATGTAAAAGCGTTGCCGGTTTAAAGAAGTTCCGGCAACCTAATAACAGACCCTAGCGTAGGCAAATATTATAATAATAATATAAGGAAAGGGTCAACCCTATCGCCAACCCTCAGCCAAATAATTACTCAATAATGTACACATCCGCCAATCGTCATACCTCAATATACCCTTATACCCTAACCCTAACCCTAACCCTAACCCTAACCCAAACCCTAACCCTAACCCTAACCCTAACCCTAACCCTAACCCTAACCCTCCTAACCCTAACCCTAACCCTAACCCTAACCCTAACCCTAACCCGAAAAAGCTATTATGCTAACTTTGAACTCTTACAACCTGGAGAAGGGGTACCTCAGGTATAGTCTGTATATATGAGCGCGTAGTCCCCATTCCGATCTACACCTACATATAAACATTTTGTTCGTACGCCGAGGCGTTGCCGAACTACACAGTTCCAAAGTATTGTAAATTGGAAAAATAACTTAGCAAATTTTCATGTCGTGTCGGAAACGGCCATTATGCTAACTTTGAAGTCTTACAACCTAGAGAAGGTGTACCTCAGGCGTAGTCTGTATACATGAGCATGTAGTCCCCATTCCGATCTACAAGTACGTGTAAACATTTTGTCCGTACGCCGAGGCGTTGCCGAGCTACACATTTCCAAAGAAGGCTATGTCTTGAATAATAAGGAAATGAACAAGTTTGGCCATCTCAATTTGGCCATCTTCGTACTCCAGCTTATACCCTAACCCTAACCCTAACCCTAACCCTAACCCTAACCCTAATCCTAACCCAACCCTAACCCAACCCTAACCCTAACCCCAACCCTAACCCTAACCCTAACCCCAACCCTAACCCTAACCTAACCCTTACCCTAACCCTTTGGACTGGTTTTGCTTCTTCAACCAATGATTAAGCATAGTTTAGCACTGGTTTTGCTAACCCGAACAAGTCTGAAGAAAGATAAGATGGTATAAGTCTTCGACTAAATACTTCGTATCAGATACCGCATTGAAACAGCAACCAAGTATGAAGAATAATAAGGTGATATAAGTCTGCGACTAAATGCATGGTATCAGATATACAGCGGTCAAGTCTGACATATAATATGTATGCGTTTCAATACTTGGTATCAGATATCGGATTCATACGGTGCCCAAGTCTGAAGAATAATAAGGTAGTATAAGTCAGCGGCTAAATACATGGTATTAGGTACCAGCTTGGTACAGTGGCAAAGTCTGAAGAATAATACGGTGATATAAGTCTGCAGCTAAATACATTGTATCGGGTACTGGCTTGGTACAGCGGCCAAGTCCATAGAATAATAAGGCAATATAAGTCTGTGACAAAATACATGCTATCAAATACCAGCTTGGTACAGCCGCTAGGTCTGAAGAATAATAATGTGATTTATGTCTGCAAATAAATACTTGGAATCAGATACCGGCTTGGTACAGGGTAAAGTCTGAAATATAATATGTTTGCATTTCAATACTTTGTATCAGATACCGGATTCATACAACACGCAAGTTTGAAGAATAAATAGGTGGAATAATTCTGGGCCTAAATACTTGGAATCAGCTACCGGCTTGGTGCAGCGGCCAAGTGTGTAGAATAATAAGACAGTTTAAGTTCTCAACCCAAAATAAAATCCCCAACCCTCATCAATTTCTACGTTACCCTGTGTACGATATGATTTTGTATAACTTAAATGGGGTTTAGGTCAAGGAAGTCAGGGTTGGAGAATATTATTTTGTAATTGTATAGAGAAATGTCTGACAATTCTTAACCCCAAATAAAATTCCCCAACCCTGATAGTTATCTACGTTACCCTGTATATGATAACATTTTTCATACCCAAGAAGGTGTTAAGGTCATCGAAGCCTCGGTTGGGAATTTTATTTTATGCTCACATAGAGATACGTCTCAAAGTTCTCAACCCCAAATAAAATCCCCCAACCCTTTTCAATTTCTACGTTACCCTGTGTACGATACCATATTGTATAAATTATATAGGGTTTAGGTCAAGGAAGTCAGGGTTGGGGAACATTATTTTATAATTGTATTGAGAAACTTCTGACAATTCTTTACCCCAGATAAAATTACCCAACCCTGATGGTTATCTACGTTACCCTGTATATGATACCATTTTGTATAAATTATATGGGGTTTAGGTCAAGGAAGTCAGGGTTGGGGAATATTATTTTATAATTGTATTGAGAAACTTCTGACAATTCTTTATCCCCAATAAAATTCCCCAACCCTGATGGTTATCTACGTTACCCTGTATATGATACCATTTTGTATAAATTATA
>OY757017.1:27500-55000 GCA_963580285.1 Lucinisca nassula
TAAAGTCTGCGACTAAATACATCATATCAGATACCGGCTCGGTACAACGGCTAAGTCTGAAGAATTATAAGGTGATATAAGTCTGCGATAAAAATACTTGGAATCAGATACAGGCTTGGTACAGCGGTCAAGTCTGACATATAATATGTTTGCGTTTCAATACTTGGTATCAGATACCGGTTTCATACAGCACCCAATTTTGAAGAAAAATTAAGTGGTATAAGTCTGCGGCTAAATACATGGCATCAGATACCGGTTTGGTACAGCGGCCAAGTCTGAAGAATAAACTGGTGATATAAGTCTGCAGCTAAATACATGGTAGCAGATACCGGCTTGGTACAGCGGCCAAGTCTCAAGAATAATAAGTTGATTTAAGTCTGCGGCTAAGTACATAGTATCAGATACAGGCTTGGTACAGCGCATAAGTCTGAAGAATAATAGAAGAGAGTTTCTCATACTAAATATTTATCCGCAGCCTTATTCCACCTTGTTAGTCTTCAGACTTGACCGCTGTACCAAGCTGGTATCTGAGGGTTGAGGGTTGGTTTGAGGGTTGGGTTGAGGGTTGAGGGTTGGTTTGAGGGTTGGGTTGAGGGTTGAGGGTTTGTTTGAGGGTTGAATGTTGGGTTAATGAGTGAGGATTGAGGGATAGGGTCATTAAAATAACTTAGAATATTTGCATGTTCAGTGAAAAATAGCCATCATGCTAACTTTGAGCTCTTATAACTAGAAGAAGGGGCATGTGAGTCCTAGTCTGAATTATAAAATTTGTAGTCTGGACTCCGGCCTACAATATACTTTTTACAGACTTAAAATCGCATAGAAAATGAAGGAGTTATTAAACATCGAAATTGGACAAGGACCATTAATCAACAAAATAACTTAGAAAATTCTATGCTAAGTAGATAACAGCGATCATGCTAAATTAGAGCTCTTACAACCAGAAAAAGAAGCACGTGAGTGGTACTTTGTATGAAAGAACTTG
This sequence comes from Lucinisca nassula, assembly GCA_963580285.1. Classification (NCBI taxonomy): domain Eukaryota; kingdom Metazoa; phylum Mollusca; class Bivalvia; order Lucinida; family Lucinidae; genus Lucinisca; species Lucinisca nassula. The sequence goes on from OY757017.1 coordinate 28,486, forward strand.
AAGTCCGGACTCTGGTCTACACATACATGTAAACATCTCTTGGTACACCGAGGCGTTCTCGACCTATTACGCATCGAATATTGAACAAGGGCATCACATTGTCAAAATTACTTAGAAGATTTTCATGTCTGCATTGAAACAGTCATTACTCTACTTTTGAACTCCTTCTGCCAGGAGAACAGGTGCGTGAGTCGAAGTCTCTTTACACGAATTTGTAGTCCGGACTACCATCTACACATACATGTCAACATCTCTTCCGTACGCCCAGGCATACTCGATCTACACAGGTTCAAAGTACGCTATGACGCGGAAAATATAAAATAAAAAATCAAGGGAGATTAATCATGTAAAAGCGTTGCCGGTTTAAAAAAGTTCCGGCAACCTAATAACAGACCCTAGCGTAGGCAAATATTATAATAATATAATAAGGAAAGGGTCAACCCTATCGCCAACCCTCAGCCAAATAATTACTCAATAATGTACACATCCGCCAATCGTCATACCTCAATATACCCTCATACCCTAACCCTAACCCTAACCCTAACCCTAACCCTAACCCCTAACACTAGGGTCAACCCTAACCCCTAACACTAACCCAACCCTAGGGTCAACCCTAAATGACCCTAACCTGACCTTGACCCTTAGGGTCAACCCTAGGGTCAACCCTAAATGACCCTAAACCTGACCTTGACCCTTAGGGTCAACCCTAGGGTCAACCCTAAATGACCCTAAACCTGACCTTGACCCTTAGGGTCAACCCTAGGGTCAACCCTAAATGACCCTAAACCTGACCTTGACCCTTAGGGTCAACCCTAAATGACCCTAAACCTGACCTTGACCCTTATGGTCAACCCTAGGGTCAACCCTAAATGACCCTAAACCTGACCTTGACCCTTAGGGTCAACCCTAGGGTTTACCCTAAGGGTCAAGGTCAGGTTTAGGGTCAACCCTAGGGTCAACCCTCAGGGTGAGGGTCATCAAAATAACTTAGAATATTTACATGTTCAGTAAAAAATAGCCGTCATGCTAACATTAATCAACAAAATAACTTTGAAAATTCTATGTTCAGTAGATACTAAATGCGACTAAATACTTGGTATCCGATACCATATTAGTACAATGAACAAGTCTGAAGAAAGATAAGATGGTATAAGTCTTCGACTAAACACTTGGTATCAGATACCGCATTGGAACAGCGGCCAAGTCAGAAGAATGATAAGGTGATATAAGTCTGCGACTAAATGCATGGTATCAGATATACAGTGGTCAAGTCTGACATATAATATGTATGCGTTTCAATACTTGGTATCAGATACCGGATTCATATGGTACCCAAGTCTGAAGAATAATTAGGTAGTATAAGTGAGCGGCTAAATATATGGTATCAGATACCTGCTTGGAACAGCGGCTAAGTCTGTAGAATAATAAGGCGATATAAGTCTGCGACTAAATTCATGGTATCAGATACCGGCTTGCTCCAGTGCCTAAGTCTGAAGAATAATACGGTGATTAAAGTCTGCGACTAAATACATGGTATCAGATACCGGCTTGCTCCAGTGCCGAAGTCTGAAGAATAATACGGTGATTAAAGTCTGCGAAAAAATACTTGGAATCAGATACCGGCCTGGTACAGCGATCAAGTCTGACATATAATATGTGTGGGTTTCAATACTTGGTATCAGATTCCGGATCCATACGGTGCCCAAGTCTGGAGGATAATTAGGTAGTATAAGTCAGCGGCTAAATATATGGTATCAGATACCGGTTTAGTACAGCGACCAAGTCTGTAGAATAATAACTGGATATAAGTCTGCGACTAAATACATGGTATCAGATACCGGCTTGGTACAGTGCCCAAGTCTGAAGAATAATATGGTGATTAAAGTCTGTGACAATAATTAGGTAGTATAAGTCAGCGGCTAAATATATGGTATCAGATACCCGCTTGGTACAGCGGCCAAGTCTGTAGAATAATAAGGCGATATGAGTCTGCGACTAAATACATGGTATCAGATACCGGCTTTGTACAGTGCGTAAGTCTGAAGAATAATACCGCGATTAAAGTCTGCGACTAAATACATCATATCAGATACCGGCTCGGTACAACGGCTAAGTCTGAAGAATTATAAGGTGATATAAGTCTGCGATAAAAATACTTGGAATCAGATACAGGCTTGGTACAGCGGTCAAGTCTGACATATAATATGTTTGCGTTTCAATACTTGGTATCAGATACCGGTTTCATACAGCACCCAATTTTGAAGAAAAATTAAGTGGTATAAGTCTGCGGCTAAATACATGGCATCAGATACCGGTTTGGTACAGCGGCCAAGTCTGAAGAATAAACTGGTGATATAAGTCTGCAGCTAAATACATGGTAGCAGATACCGGCTTGGTACAGCGGCCAAGTCTCAAGAATAATAAGTTGATTTAAGTCTGCGGCTAAGTACATAGTATCAGATACAGGCTTGGTACAGCGCATAAGTCTGAAGAATAATAGAAGAGAGTTTCTCATACTAAATATTTATCCGCAGCCTTATTCCACCTTGTTAGTCTTCAGACTTGACCGCTGTACCAAGCTGGTATCTGAGGGTTGAGGGTTGGTTTGAGGGTTGGGTTGAGGGTTGAGGGTTGGTTTGAGGGTTGGGTTGAGGGTTGAGGGTTTGTTTGAGGGTTGAATGTTGGGTTAATGAGTGAGGATTGAGGGATAGGGTCATTAAAATAACTTAGAATATTTGCATGTTCAGTGAAAAATAGCCATCATGCTAACTTTGAGCTCTTATAACTAGAAGAAGGGGCATGTGAGTCCTAGTCTGAATTATAAAATTTGTAGTCTGGACTCCGGCCTACAATATACTTTTTACAGACTTAAAATCGCATAGAAAATGAAGGAGTTATTAAACATCGAAATTGGACAAGGACCATTAATCAACAAAATAACTTAGAAAATTCTATGCTAAGTAGATAACAGCGATCATGCTAAATTAGAGCTCTTACAACCAGAAAAAGAAGCACGTGAGTGGTACTTTGTATGAAAGAACTTGAAGTCCGGACTCTGGTCTACACATACATGTAAACATCTCTTGGTACACCGAGGCGTTCTCGACCTATTACGCATCGAATATTGAACAAGGGCATCACATTGTCAAAATTACTTAGAAGATTTTCATGTCTGCATTGAAACAGTCATTACTCTACTTTTGAACTCCTTCTGCCAGGAGAACAGGTGCGTGAGTCGAAGTCTCTTTACACGAATTTGTAGTCCGGACTACCATCTACACATACATGTCAACATCTCTTCCGTACGCCCAGGCATACTCGATCTACACAGGTTCAAAGTACGCTATGACGCGGAAAATATAAAATAAAAAATCAAGGGAGATTAATCATGTAAAAGCGTTGCCGGTTTAAAAAAGTTCCGGCAACCTAATAACAGACCCTAGCGTAGGCAAATATTATAATAATATAATAAGGAAAGGGTCAACCCTATCGCCAACCCTCAGCCAAATAATTACTCAATAATGTACACATCCGCCAATCGTCATACCTCAATATACCCTCATACCCTAACCCTAACCCTAACCCTAACCCTAACCCTAACCTAACCCTAACCCTAACCCTAACCCTAACCCTAACCCTAACCCTAACCCTAACCCTAAACCCTAACCCTAACCCTAACCCTAACCCTAAACCTAACCCTCACCCTAACCCTAACCCTACCCTAACCCTAACCCTAACCCTAACCCTAACGATTATTCGCGATAAAAAATACGAAAATAAATTAATCAAACATACTTGAATAACAAGAATAGCATCCAACACGTAATAAGCATTCTGTATCCAAAGTGAAACAAGTACTGGTATTTTAACACGATACATATCCAACGCGATTATGATAAAACGAAGTCACGTGATAAAGTGGGCGGAGCTTTGGACAAAATTCTTGGACAAACCTCGTTTCAACCCCTTACCCTAACCCCTAACCCTAACCCTAACCCTAACCCTAACCCTGGCTGCGACACTTTGGCTGCGACACTTTTCGTATATTCTCCCTACCCTAACCCTAACCCTAACCCTAACCCTCCTAACCCTAACCCTAACCCTAACCCTAACCCTAACCCTAACCCTAACCCTAACCCTAACCCCTAACCCTAACCCTAACCCTAACCCTAACCCTAACCCTAACCCTAAACCCTAAACCCTAACCTAACCCTAACCCTAACCCTAACCCTAACCCTAACCCTAACCCTAACCCTAAACCCTAACCCTAACCCTAACCCTAACCCTAACCCTAACCCTAACCCTAACCCTAACCCTACCCTAACCCTAACCCTAACCCTAACCCTAACCCTAACCCTAACCCTAACCCTAACCCTAACCCCTAACCCTAACCCCTAACCCTAACCCTAACCCTAACCCTAACCCTAACCCTAACCCTAAACCCTAACCCTAACCCTAACCCTAACCCTAACCCTAACCCTAACCCTAACCCTAACCCTAACCCTAAACCCTAACCCTAACCCTAACCCTAACCCTAACCCTAACCCTAACCCTAACCCTAACCCCTAACCCTAACCCTCACCCTCACCCTAACCCTAACCCTAACCCTAACCCTAACCCTAACCTAACCCTAACCCTAACCCTAACCCTAACCCTAACCCTAACCCTAACCCTAACCCCTAACCCCTAACCCTAACCCTAACCCTAACCCTAACCCTAACCCTAACCCTAACCCTAACCCTAACCCTAAACCCTAACCCTAACCCTAACCCTAACCCTAACCCTAACCCTAACCCTATGTCTGAAGAATAATAATGCGATATAAGTCTGCGACTGAATACATGGTATCAGATACCGGCTTGGTACAGCAGCTAATTCTCAAGAATAAGACGGTGATATAAGTCTGTGACTAAATACATGGTATCAGGTACCGGCTTGATACACCGGCTAAGTCTGAAGAATAATAAGGTGATATAAGTCTGCGACTAAATACATGGTATCAGATAGCGGCTTAGTACAGCGGCTAAGTCTGAAGAATAATTAGGTGATATAAGTCTGCAGCTAAATACATGGTATCAGATACCGGCTTGGTACAGCGGCTAAGTCTGAAGAATAATAATGCGATATAAGTCTGCGACTGAATACATGGTATCAGATACCGGCTTGGTACAGCAGCTAATTCTCAAGAATAAGACGGTGATATAAGTCTGTGACTAAATACTTGGTAACAGATAATGGCTTGGTACACTGGCTAAGTCTGAAGAATAATAAGGCGATATAAGTCTGTGGCTAAATAAAAGGTATCAGATACCAGCTTGGTACAGCGGCTAAGTCTGAAGAATAATTAGGCGATATAAGTCTGCGGCTAAATACATCGTATCAGATACCGCCCTGGTACAGCGGCTAAGTATGAAGAATAAGAAGGTGATATAAGTCTGCGACTAAATACATGGTATGCTTACTTTGAACTATTACAACCACAAGAAGGGCCACATGAGTCGTAGTCGGTATAAATGAACTTGTCCGGAATCTGATCTACACATACATGTAAGCATTTCTTCCGTACGCCGAGGCATTCTCAATTTATGAATCATTGAATATTGAGCAAAGCCAATAAATTGGAAAAAAATCCCGGAAACAGCCATTCTGCTTACTTTGAACTCTTGCAACCTTGAGAAGGGGCATCTCAGGCGAAGTCAGTATACATGAGCTCGTAGTCCCCATTCCGATCTACACGTACATGTAAACATTTTGTCTGTACGCCTGGGCGTTGCCGAACTACATAGTTCCAAAGTATTGTAAATTGGAAAAATAACTTAGCAAATTTTCGTGTCGTCGGAAACAGCCATTATGCTAACTTTGAAGTCTTACAACCTGGAGAAGGGGTACCTCAGGCGTAGTCTGTATACATGAGCATGTAGTCCCCATTCCAATCTACACGTACATGTAAAAGTTTTGTCTGTACGCCGAGGCGTTGCCGAGCTACACAATTCCAAAGTAGGCTGTGTCATAGAAAATTCAAACTTATTTCCAAACTTTGTTATTTCCCTTGTTGAATAGTCTCCCCTGAAAAAAGAAGTTCGGTAAAATGTACTAAAAATAGTAACAATATCCTACGCTAGGGTTGGTAAAAAGGCAACCCTAACCAAAGTACATACCAACCCTAAGCAAAATATACATCCGCCAGGGTTAGAGCAATAGGGGTACCCCCTAAACACCTAATACCTAACACCTAACCCTAACCCTAACCCTAACCCTAACCCAACCCTAACCCTAACCCTAACCCTAACCCTAACCCTAACCCTACCCTAACCCTAACCCTAACCCTAACCCTAACCCTAACCTAACCCTAACCCTAACCCTAACCCTAACCCCTAACCCTAACCCTAACCCTAACCCTAACCCTAACCCCTAACCCTAACCCTAACCTAACCCTAACCCTAACCCTAACCCTAACCCTAACCCTAACCCTAAACCCTAACCCTAATTAGGGTCCTACTGCCAATTTTCGAATTCTGTTAGCTTATATCTCTTGAATAACTTTTTTATTAGTGAATATATTTAGGGGGTCCCCGTTTAAAAGTTGGAGCCTATTATCAGGGTTTTCATGTGCTTTATGTATTTTTGGGCTAGGACAAGGGATAAAAATGTTATAGTGACATAAAAAAATTTCACTGCCAATTTTCGAAAAAATGGCCCTTGTGAGCTTGTTTTTTGACGTTTGTATGCAAATTAAAGCGTGCAGGGTGGTAGCTTAACGTTCTACAATCTACCAAAGGGATTTCCCTAACCCTCCAGTAGTAAAAAAGTTGTTAGTTTGTCGGACAAAAAAAGTCATGTTCTGGGGTATGCACACAAGACCAGATTATCTTCCGAAAATTCATGAAAAAATCAGCAAATTTCAAAGTTTTTTATTTCCGAACCGATTCATCTGAAACTTCGTACAAATGTTAAAAGCGATTAGAAAAGAAGATTTACGGAGTTTAAAGCAAATCTATTAGCAAATAAAAAAGTTATGGCTTCCGAAATGAGTGAAAAAATGCGAAAATTGGCATTTGGAGCTACCAGGAAGATTTTTTTCGAATAACTTTTTTATTTAAACTCTTTCGACAGATTTAATAGCTTTTTGTAATTTAAAATATCGCCTTCTTCTATAATCAATAATCTGGTGTAGGATTTTAGGGGTCTGAGTGAGCAAAAAATTAAAAAAAATGGCGAAAAAATGCCCAATTTTGGTCATTTTTTGGACATATTTTTTTTCGAAATAAAAGAAGCTACCACAATGTTTGGACACTTCCAACAGTCAAATGGACCACGTATAACATGCCAAATGCACCTGGATGTCATTTTCTGCATATATGAGTGTTTCATGAAGTGAAACATAAGGACGCCCCTACTGAGGGTTTGCGAAAATTGGCATTTTTGAGCTACCAGGGTTATGAAGTACAGAGTCAAGGCATTGTGACAAAGAGAAATATACATTAAATGGGGTAGTTAACCAGCCCTAATTTGGAGTCTAGGTATTGCAGGGAGGGGTATATACCTCATATGGTCAAGGTAACTAGCATATACCTGGCCCTTGAGTCTAGATACAGATGTTATATGCCCTTCACTGCGAAATATGAGCATTTTATAAGTGTTTTCTAGACCCCCTTACAATAGATCCCTCCAAAAGCCTCACTCAGTGTCATTTAATTCCTTATGGCCCTTGACTGCATTACTATGCAGCCTTCCAAACTATATATATCTGCCGCAGTATGTGTCATTTTATTGATCATTGGTCTTGACCAACTTAATTTTCTCCTAACTTGGCAACTGTACTAAGCCGGTATCTGACACCAAGTATTCAGCCGCATACTTATTCCACCTTATTATTCATTAGACTTGGCCAGTGCACTAAGCCGGTACCTGATATCATCAAGTATCCAGCCATTGACTTAATACTCCTTACTATTCTTTAGACCTGGCCGCTGTACCAAGCCGGTATCTGATACCAAGTATTTAGCCGCAGACTTATTCCCCCTTATTATTCTTTAAACTTGGTCACTGTACCAAGCCGGCATCTGATGCCAAGTATCCAGCCGCATACTTATTCCCACAAATTATTTTGTAGATATGGCTGCTGTACCAAGCTGGTATCTGATATCAAGTATTCAGCCGCAGGCTTATTCCCCATTATTATTCTTCAGACTTGGCCGGTGTACCAAGCCGGTAGCTGATATCTAGTATACAGCCGCAGACTTATTCCCCTTATTATTCTTTAGACTTGTCCGCTGTATCAAGAAGGTATCTGATACTAAGTATTCAGCCGCAGACTTATTCCCCCATATTATTCTTTAGACTTGGCTGCTGTACAAAGCCGGTATATAATACCAAGTATACAGCCGCAGACTTATTCTCCCTTATTGTTCTTCAGACTTGGTTGCTGTACCAAGCCGGTATCTGATACCAAGTATCCAGCCGCATGCTAATTCCTCCTTATTATTCTTTAGACATGGCCCCTATACCAAGCGGGTATCTGATATCAAGTATAAAGCCTCAGACTTATTCCCCCTTATTATTCAGAGACATGGCCGCTATACCAAACACGTATCTGATATCAAGTATACAGCCACATATTTATTCCCCCTTGTTATTCTTTAGATATGGCCGCTATACAAAACCGGTATCTGATATCAAGTATCCAGCCGCATACTTATTCCCCCTTGTTATTCTTTAGATATGGCCGCTATACCAAACCGGTATCTGATATCAAGTATCCAGCCACATACTTATTCCCCCTTGTTATTCTTAAGATATGGCCGCTATACCAAACCGGTATCTGATACCAAGTATAAAGCCGCAGACTTATTCTCCCTTATTATTCTTTAGATATGGCAGCTATACCGAACCGGTATCTGACAACAAGTATCCAGCCGCATACTTATTCCCACTTGTTATTCTTTAGATATGGCCGCTATACCAAACCGGTATCTGATACCAAGTATCAAGGCGCATACTTATTTCCCAATGTTATTCTTTAGATATGGCTGCTATACCAAACCGGTATCTGATACCAAGTATCCAGCCGTATACTTGTTCCCCCTTGTTATTCTTTAGATATGGCCGCTATACCAAACCAGTATCTGATATCAAGTATCCAGCCGCATACTTATTCCCCCTTGTTATTCTTTAGATATGGCCACTATACCAAACCGGTATCTGATATCAAGTATCCAGCCGAATACTTATTCCACCTTGTTATTCTTTAGATATGGCCGCTATACCAAACCGGTATCTTATATCAAGTATTCAGCTGCATACTTATTCCCCTTTGTTATTCTCGAGATATGGCCACTATACCAAACCGGTATCTGATACCAAGTATAAAGCCGCAGACTTATTCTCACTTGTTATTCTTTAGATATGGCCGCTTTACCAAACCGGTATCTGACAACAAGTATCCAGCGGCATACTTATTCCCCCTTGTTATTCTTTAGACATGGCCACTATACCACACTGGTATCTGATAACAAGTTTTCAGCCGAAGAACTATCCCCCCTTATTATTCTTTAGAATTGGCCGCTTTACAAACCCGGTATCTGATACCAAGTATACAGTCGCAGACTTATTCCCCCTTATTATTCTTTAGACTTGGTCGCTGTACCAAGCCGGTATCTGATACCAGGTATTCAACGGCAGACTTATTCCTCCTTATTATTCTTTAGACTTATCCCCCTTTATTATTCTTTAGACTTCGCCGCTTTACAAACCTGGTATCTGATACCAAGTATACAGCCGCAAACTTATTCCCCCTTATTGTTCTTTAGACTTGGTCGCTGTACCAAGCCGGTATCTGATACCAAGTATCCAACCGCATACTTATTTTGGGTATTTATACATACCTACGACAAACATATTATAGTTCTAAGTACGCCAAAAGTATTAAATTTAAGACCATATAATATTTATCCAAAAGTAAGACAATGATCTGAAAGTTGAAAATTAGAGTTCGGACTTAGTTTTTTTTCGATCAAATAGCAAAATAACCGTCCAGACCCGAGAAGTAAACATCTAATACTCCATCATCCTTGCGTTTCTGCCGGATAAGGTTTATAAATTGTCATCCTTATAGTACAAATATTTGATATATAACCAAAACATACACATATATAGTCCCTTAAAGTGGGAATGTAACTTCAAAATTCCGTCTGTAGAGAGATATATCAGAACCCTCTGTTAGCTGAATGCCAAATTTCAATATCACAAATGAGCAGTTTTTGACTCTAAATGACATACGACCGGATTAAAAATGATATATATTGTGGAGCAATGCCTAACACATGACCTATGATAATAATGTTATTATAGGACAGTTTTTCTGGAAGAAAATTAATTTTTTGAATTCCACGACCAAATTTCGAAAAATTAGCGTCCTTCCAATTTTCAATGTCGAAAATCCAATTTTCGAACCAAAATGCCAGTTTTCGAATGCACGATGCCAATTTTCGAAAAAAAATGCCAATTTTCGATTTTAAAATGCCAATTTTCACAAAGCGGACCCTAACCCTAACCCTAACCCTAACCCTAACCCTAACCCTCTAACCCTAACCCTAACCCTAACCCTAACCCTAACCCTAACCCTAGAAGATTTTCATGTCTGCATTGAAACAGTCATTACTCTACTTTTGAACTCTTTCTGCCAGGAGAACAGGTGCGTGAGTCGAAGTCTCTATACACGAATTTGTAGTCCGGACTACCATCTACACATACATGTCAACATCTCTTCCTTACGCCCAGGCATACTCGATCTATACAGGTTCAAAGTACGCTATGACGCGGAAAATATAAAATAAAAAAACAAGGGAGATTAATCATGTAAAAGCGTTGCCGGTTTAAAGAAGTTCCGGCAACCTAATAACAGACCCTAGCGTAGGCAAATATTATAATAATAATATAAGGAAAGGGTCAACCCTATCGCCAACCCTCAGCCAAATAATTACTCAATAATGTACACATCCGCCAATCGTCATACCTCAATATACCCTTATACCCTACCCTAGGAAAGGGTCAACCCTATCGCCAACCCTCAGCCAAATAATTACTCAATAATGTACACATCCGCCAATCGTCGTACCTCAATATACCCTTATACCCTAACCCTAACCCTAACCCTAACCCCTAACCCTAACCCTAACCCTTAACCCTAGGGTCAACCCTAAATGACCCTAAACATGACCTTGACCCTCAGGGTCAACCCTAGGGTCAACCCTAAATGACCCTAAACATGACCTTGACCCTCAGGGTCAACCCTAGGGTCAACCCTAAATGACCCTAAACATGACCTTGACCCTTAGGGTCAACCCTAGGGTCAACCCTAAGGGTCAAGGTCAGGTTTAGGGTCATTTAGGGTCAACCCTAGGGTCAACCCTAAGGGTCAAGGTCAGGTTTAGGGTCAACCCTAGGGTCAACCCTCAGGGTGAGGGTCATCAAAATAACTTAGAATATTTACATGTTCAGTAAAAAATAGCCGTCATGCTAACTTAGAGCTCTTATAACTAGAAGAAGGGGCATGTGAGTCATAGTCTGAATTATATTAAATTTGTAGTCTGGACTCTGGCCTACAACATACTTCTTACAGACTTAAAATCGCATAGAAAATGAAGGAGTTATTAAACATCGAAGTTGGACAAGGACCATTAATCATCAAAATAACTTAGAAAATTCTATGTTCAGTAGATACTAAATACGACTAAATACTTTGTATCCGATACCATATTAGTACAACGAACAAGTCTGAAGAAAGATAAGATGGTATAAGTCTTCGACTAAACACTTGGTATCAGATAGAGCATTGGAACAGCGGCAAAGTCAGAAGAATGATAAGGTGATATAAGTCTGCGACTAAATGCATGGTATCAGATATACAGTGGTCAAGTCTGACATATAATATGTATGCGTTTCAAGACTTGGTATCAGATACCGGATTCATACGGTACCCAAGTCTGAAGAATAATTAGGTAGTATAAGTGAGCGGCTAAATATATGTAATCAGATACCGGCTTGGCACAGCGACCAAGTCTGTAGAATAATAAGGCGATATAAGTCTGCGACTAAATACATGGTATCAGATACCGGCTTGCTCCAGTGCCTAAGTCTGAAGAATAATACGGTTATTAAAGTCTGCGACTAAATACATGGTATAAGATACCGGTTTGCTCCAGTGCCTAAGTCTGAAGAATAATACGGTGATTAAAGTCTGCGAAAAAATACTTGGAATCAGATACAGGCTTGGTACAGCGGTCAAGTCTGACATATAATATGTTTGCGTTTCAACACTTGGTATCAGATACCGGTTTCATACAGCACCCAATTTTGAAGAAAAATTAAGTGGTATAAGTCTGCGGCTAAATACATGGCATCAGATACCGGTTTAGTACAGCGGCCAAGTCTGAAGAATAAACTGGTGATATAAGTCTGCAGCTAAGTACATGGTAGCAGATACCGGCTTGGTACAGCGGCCAAGTCTCAAGAATAATATGTTGATTTAAGTCTGCGGCTAAGTACATAGTATCAGATACAGGCTTGGTACAGCGCCTTAGTCTGAAGAATAATAGAAGAGAGTTTCTCATACTAAATATTTATCCGCAGCTTTATTCCACCTTGTTAGTCTTCAGACTTGACCGCTGTACCAAGCTGGTATCTGAGGGTTGAGGGTTGGGTTGAGGGTTGGGTTGAGGATTGAGGGTTGGTTTGAGGGTTGGGTTGAGGGTTGGTTTGAGGGTTGAATGTTGGGTTAATGAGTGAGGATTGAGGGATAGGGTCATCAAAATAACTTAGAATATTTGCATGTTCAGTGAAAAATAGCCATCATGCTAACTTTGAGCTCTTATAACTAGAAGAAGGGGCATGTGAGTCATAGTCTGAATTATAAAATGTGTAGTCTGGACTCCGGCCTACAACATACTTTTTACAGACTTAAAATCGCATAGAAAATGAAGGAGTTATTAAACATCGAAATTTGACAAGGACCATTAATCAACAAAATAACTTAGAAAATTTTATGTTAAGTAGATAACAGCGATCATGCTAAATTAGAGCTCTTCCAACCAGAAAAAGAAGCACGTGAGTGGTACTCTGTATGAAAGAACTTGAAGTCCGGACTCTGGTCTACACATACATGTAAACATCACTTGGTACACCGAGGCGTTCTCGACCTATTACGCATTGAATATTGAACAAGGGCATCACATTGTCAAAATTACTTAGAAGATTTTCATGTCTGCATTGAAACAGTCATTACTCTACTTTTGAACTCTTTCTGCCAGGAGAACAGGTGCGTGAGTCGAAGTCTCTATACACGAATTTGTAGTCCGGACTACCATCTACACATACATGTCAACATCTCTTCCTTACGCCCAGGCATACTCGATCTATACAGGTTCAAAGTACGCTATGACGCGGAAAATATAAAATAAAAAAACAAGGGAGATTAATCATGTAAAAGCGTTGCCGGTTTAAAGAAGTTCCGGCAACCTAATAACAGACCCTAGCGTAGGCAAATATTATAATAATAATATAAGGAAAGGGTCAACCCTATCGCCAACCCTCAGCCAAATAATTACTCAATAATGTACACATCCGCCAATCGTCATACCTCAATATACCCTTATACCCTACCCTAGGAAAGGGTCAACCCTATCGCCAACCCTCAGCCAAATAATTACTCAATAATGTACACATCCGCCAATCGTCGTACCTCAATATACCCTTATACCCTAACCCTAACCCTAACCCTAACCCCTAACCCTAACCCTAACCCTTAACCCTAGGGTCAACCCTAAATGACCCTAAACATGACCTTGACCCTCAGGGTCAACCCTAGGGTCAACCCTAAATGACCCTAAACATGACCTTGACCCTCAGGGTCAACCCTAGGGTCAACCCTAAATGACCCTAAACATGACCTTGACCCTTAGGGTCAACCCTAGGGTCAACCCTAAGGGTCAAGGTCAGGTTTAGGGTCATTTAGGGTCAACCCTAGGGTCAACCCTAAGGGTCAAGGTCAGGTTTAGGGTCAACCCTAGGGTCAACCCTCAGGGTGAGGGTCATCAAAATAACTTAGAATATTTACATGTTCAGTAAAAAATAGCCGTCATGCTAACTTAGAGCTCTTATAACTAGAAGAAGGGGCATGTGAGTCATAGTCTGAATTATATTAAATTTGTAGTCTGGACTCTGGCCTACAACATACTTCTTACAGACTTAAAATCGCATAGAAAATGAAGGAGTTATTAAACATCGAAGTTGGACAAGGACCATTAATCATCAAAATAACTTAGAAAATTCTATGTTCAGTAGATACTAAATACGACTAAATACTTTGTATCCGATACCATATTAGTACAACGAACAAGTCTGAAGAAAGATAAGATGGTATAAGTCTTCGACTAAACACTTGGTATCAGATAGAGCATTGGAACAGCGGCAAAGTCAGAAGAATGATAAGGTGATATAAGTCTGCGACTAAATGCATGGTATCAGATATACAGTGGTCAAGTCTGACATATAATATGTATGCGTTTCAAGACTTGGTATCAGATACCGGATTCATACGGTACCCAAGTCTGAAGAATAATTAGGTAGTATAAGTGAGCGGCTAAATATATGTAATCAGATACCGGCTTGGCACAGCGACCAAGTCTGTAGAATAATAAGGCGATATAAGTCTGCGACTAAATACATGGTATCAGATACCGGCTTGCTCCAGTGCCTAAGTCTGAAGAATAATACGGTTATTAAAGTCTGCGACTAAATACATGGTATAAGATACCGGTTTGCTCCAGTGCCTAAGTCTGAAGAATAATACGGTGATTAAAGTCTGCGAAAAAATACTTGGAATCAGATACAGGCTTGGTACAGCGGTCAAGTCTGACATATAATATGTTTGCGTTTCAACACTTGGTATCAGATACCGGTTTCATACAGCACCCAATTTTGAAGAAAAATTAAGTGGTATAAGTCTGCGGCTAAATACATGGCATCAGATACCGGTTTAGTACAGCGGCCAAGTCTGAAGAATAAACTGGTGATATAAGTCTGCAGCTAAGTACATGGTAGCAGATACCGGCTTGGTACAGCGGCCAAGTCTCAAGAATAATATGTTGATTTAAGTCTGCGGCTAAGTACATAGTATCAGATACAGGCTTGGTACAGCGCCTTAGTCTGAAGAATAATAGAAGAGAGTTTCTCATACTAAATATTTATCCGCAGCTTTATTCCACCTTGTTAGTCTTCAGACTTGACCGCTGTACCAAGCTGGTATCTGAGGGTTGAGGGTTGGGTTGAGGGTTGGGTTGAGGATTGAGGGTTGGTTTGAGGGTTGGGTTGAGGGTTGGTTTGAGGGTTGAATGTTGGGTTAATGAGTGAGGATTGAGGGATAGGGTCATCAAAATAACTTAGAATATTTGCATGTTCAGTGAAAAATAGCCATCATGCTAACTTTGAGCTCTTATAACTAGAAGAAGGGGCATGTGAGTCATAGTCTGAATTATAAAATGTGTAGTCTGGACTCCGGCCTACAACATACTTTTTACAGACTTAAAATCGCATAGAAAATGAAGGAGTTATTAAACATCGAAATTTGACAAGGACCATTAATCAACAAAATAACTTAGAAAATTTTATGTTAAGTAGATAACAGCGATCATGCTAAATTAGAGCTCTTCCAACCAGAAAAAGAAGCACGTGAGTGGTACTCTGTATGAAAGAACTTGAAGTCCGGACTCTGGTCTACACATACATGTAAACATCACTTGGTACACCGAGGCGTTCTCGACCTATTACGCATTGAATATTGAACAAGGGCATCACATTGTCAAAATTACTTAGAAGATTTTCATGTCTGCATTGAAACAGTCATTACTCTACTTTTGAACTCTTTCTGCCAGGAGAACAGGTGCGTGAGTCGAAGTCTCTATACACGAATTTGTAGTCCGGACTACCATCTACACATACATGTCAACATCTCTTCCTTACGCCCAGGCATACTCGATCTATACAGGTTCAAAGTACGCTATGACGCGGAAAATATAAAATAAAAAAACAAGGGAGATTAATCATGTAAAAGCGTTGCCGGTTTAAAGAAGTTCCGGCAACCTAATAACAGACCCTAGCGTAGGCAAATATTATAATAATAATATAAGGAAAGGGTCAACCCTATCGCCAACCCTCAGCCAAATAATTACTCAATAATGTACACATCCGCCAATCGTCATACCTCAATATACCCTTATACCCTAACCCTAACCCTAACCCTAACCCTAACCCTAACCCTAAACCCTAACCCTAACCCTAACCCTAACCCTAACCCTCTAACCCTAACCCTAATTAGGGTCCCGGTGCCAAATTTTGATTTGGATTAGCTGACTCTACCTTTAATAACTTTTTTATTTTTAGAGATATTTATTTGCCGCCCATTTAAAAAATGTTCGTTTTTACGAGTTTTATCACATGCAAGTATTAGTTTTCCTATATCAGTATATTTAATGTAAAATTTTTGGTCATATGTAAAATTTCGATGCCAAATTTTAAACTTTTGCTTATTTTGTGGCCTTAAAGTGGTCTGTTTTGTATGATTTTTTGGCCCTAGGCGATTAGCTCGATGTTTTTTAATCTAATAGAAAAGATCTGTAACCCACCCACAAACAAAAAAGTTGCTAGATTTTCGAGGGAAGAAAGTTGTCTTCTGGTGTACACCTGGTAGACCACAAATTCTCTCTGAATGAAATGAAAAAATCGCAAAATTTCAACTTTTTTTATTTCTCAATAGATCTTCCCCAAATTTTCAGGAAACTTAAATATTAGATAGAAAATAAGATTCCCAAACTTTCAAACATATATACTGAGATTTATTGAAGATATTAATATTTTTAGAGAGCAAAAAAGTCAAAATTTGGCATTCTGTGCTAACAGACTAAAAATTGGTAGTTTTTTTGAAAAAAAATCTTATTTTAATAATATTATCCAAATAAATATATTTATACAGATTTATATGCTTCATATACTTTCAAATGAAAGTGTTTTTATTGAAATATAATAGAAGAAAAAAGAAATATATGCAAAATTCGGGCCATTTTGGGCTAATTTTGACCTATTTTTGAACATGAATTTTCCTATGCTAATCGCGGCTAACAGTGTTGTTAATCTAAACAACGTTCAAAACTGTTTTAAAACCATTTATTTTTAATAAAAACATGTAGTAGACTCTTTTGGAATGAAAAATAAATAATGTTTTACATGTGTACCCCAAATCAGGGTTTTAAAAATTGGTATTTTAGGCTAACAGGGTTTAAAATTAGCCCAATTAAAATATGGTATTGAATTGCTAACAAGTAATAAACACTGGCAGGGTTTTCTACAACCATTGCATTAAAACTAAAATTATTCCTCCCTGCCGCAGTTATATATATTAATGTAGATATATAGCATAGACCGAACTCTGCTTTGATATATACTTATATTAATGGACATCTTTAAGCGATATACGCTGTGATATTTTAAGATTTCCATATCCGCCGCAGTCTGATATACTGATATTGTTACACATGTATAAGCGGAGTCCGCTTTGATAATTCCTGAAATTCTTCTCCGCCGCAGTCTTATATAAGTGGGTATATTTAACCGGTTTGATATTTGGAAACTCCTATCTGTATTGCAGTCTCATACACTATCCTTGTTGTAAACATATAAGAACAAGCTGATTGATAATTTAAGATATTCTTCTCAGCTGCAATCCTTCCTACCAATATATTCGTATAAGCCACTTTCTATATCATTATATACATTATGGATCTTGACCGCCTAATCATCCTTCCTTCCAATATATATGTATCAGCCGCAGTCTATCTCATTATATTTATTATGGGTCTTGACCGCTTTGCCATGTTTCCTCCCAATACATATGTATCAACCACAGTCTTTATCATTATATTTGTTATGGGTCCTGACTGCCTTACCATGCTTACTTCCAATATATATGTATCTGCCGCAGTCAATATCATTATATTTATTATTGGTCTTGACCGCCTTACCATTCTTCCTTCCAATATATATGTATCCGCCGCAGTCAATATCATTATATTTATTATGGGTCTTGACCGCCTAACCATGCTTCCTTCCAATATATATGTATCAGCCGCAGTCTTTATCATTATATTTATTATGGGTCTTGACCGTCTTACCATGCTTACTTCTAATATATATGTATCCGCCGCAGTCTATATCATTATATTTATTATGGGTCTTAACCGTATTACCATGCTTACTTCCAATATATATGCATCCACCGCAGTCAATATCATTATATTTATTATGGGTCTTGACCTCCTTACCATGCATTCTTCCAATATATATGAATCCGCCGCAGTTTATATCATAATATTTATTATGGGTCTTGACCGCCTTACCATGCATTCTTCCAATATATATGTATCAGCCGCAGTCTGTATCACTATTATCATTTTGGGTCTTGACCGCCTGACCGTGCATCCTTCCAATATATATGTCTCCGCCGCAGTCTATATCATTATATTTATTATGGGTCTTGACCACCTTTCCATGCTTCCTTCCAATATATATGTATCAGCCGCAGTCGATATCATTATATTCATTATGGGTCTTGACTGCACTACCATGTTTCTTGTATAAGTCTGTGGATAAATACTTAGCATCAGATACTCTCTTGATACAGCGGTCAAGTCTAAGGAATAACGGATAAATACTTAGTATCAGATATTCTGATGATATGATATATAAGATATCTGATATGTTAAATAAAATATCTGAATTGTCAATTAAGATATCTTATTTACTAAAACATATAAGATATCTTATATGCTAAATAAGATATCTAAAAAAATAAATAAGATATCTAATAAAGCATATAATACATTTTCAATAACATATCAGATATCTTATATATTATGTTATATAAGATATCTTATCTATATTAGTAAATAAGATATCTAAATTGGTATATCAGATATATTATTTAGCATATAAGATATTTTATTTCCGTTTGATAAATAGGATATCTTAAATAACATCGTTAACAGTTTGACTTCATTATATATTTTGTTAAAATATATTAGATATCTTATTTGTCAAATAATATATCTTATATATTTAGGCAAATAAAATATCTTATATATTATATAAGATATCTTTTATGTTATATAAGATATTTAATATATTAATAAAGATATCCGATACAGGATATAAGATATCTTATTTACCGCAATATATAAGATATCTGATATGCTAAATAAGATATCTAATATACCAAATAAAATATCTAATATTACAGAAAAGATATCTTATATAATATATCAGATATCTTATATATCATGTAAGATATCGTTTCTGCATCTTTAAATAAGATATCTTATTAAATAAATTAGATATCTTATATAATATATGAGATATCGGCTATGTTATATAAGATATCTTATATGCTATATTAGGTATCTTATTTAGTATATCAGATATCTCATAGAAATCCTTTACTACCACAGTCTTAAACACTAATATAAGTAAACATCTGGAACCAGTGTATGCTTGATATTATAAGACTTGAATGTCAGCAACAGTCTCATGTTCTTATATGGTTGTATATATGTAAGCGGAGTCCGCTTTGAAAATTTAAGACCTCTGCCGCAGTCCTACATACTTATATTAGTCCACTTGAAAATTTAAAATCTTCACATTCTGCTGCATTTTCCTTTACTAATAGTAGTTAATTACCTCTCTGCTACTGCCATTGCTGCTGAAGTGTCTAATATTATTATATCTGCTTATTGTACGCCCCTCACTAGCAACAAATTCACTTCTACTGCCTCTATTTATTATACAACACAAAATAAATGGCATCAAAGACTGAGTCTTGAAATAATTCACAAAGACCCTTTAGAAATATGTTGCCAAATTTTCAATCATGCAAAATATAATTGTGAACAAGTTCCTTCAAAACGGGGTAAAAACACAATTTATAACACTAAATAATATATTGGGTCTTCCATTGTCCATTCCGGCATTATTGCAGCAAAATACAGCTTATTAAAGAAAAAAAACAAGAATGCCACTTTTTGCTGCCAAATTTTGACTTATTAGCGTCCAGCCAGATTTTCACCCCAAAATGCCAGAATTTCATACCCCGATGCCAGAATTTGACTGAAAATGCCAAATTTTGACACCCCGATGCCAAATTTTGAAACCCGGGATGCCAAATTTTCAGGAGGTAGCCCTAACCCTAACCCTAACCCTAACCCTAACCCTAACCCTAACCTAACCCTAACCCTAACCCTAACCCTAACCCTAGAAGATTTTCATGTCTGCATTGAAACAGTCATTACTCTACTTTTGAACTCTTTCTGCCAGGAGAACAGGTGCGTGAGTCGAAGTCTCTATACACGAATTTGTAGTCCGGACTACCATCTACACATACATGTCAACATCTCTTCCTTACGCCCAGGCATACTCGATCTATACAGGTTCAAAGTACGCTATGACGCGGAAAATATAAAATAAAAAAACAAGGGAGATTAATCATGTAAAAGCGTTGCCGGTTTAAAGAAGTTCCGGCAACCTAATAACAGACCCTAGCGTAGGCAAATATTATAATAATAATATAAGGAAAGGGTCAACCCTATCGCCAACCCTCAGCCAAATAATTACTCAATAATGTACACATCCGCCAATCGTCATACCTCAATATACCCTTATACCCTACCCTAGGAAAGGGTCAACCCTATCGCCAACCCTCAGCCAAATAATTACTCAATAATGTACACATCCGCCAATCGTCGTACCTCAATATACCCTTATACCCTAACCCTAACCCTAACCCTAACCCCTAACCCTAACCCTAACCCTTAACCCTAGGGTCAACCCTAAATGACCCTAAACATGACCTTGACCCTCAGGGTCAACCCTAGGGTCAACCCTAAATGACCCTAAACATGACCTTGACCCTCAGGGTCAACCCTAGGGTCAACCCTAAATGACCCTAAACATGACCTTGACCCTTAGGGTCAACCCTAGGGTCAACCCTAAGGGTCAAGGTCAGGTTTAGGGTCATTTAGGGTCAACCCTAGGGTCAACCCTAAGGGTCAAGGTCAGGTTTAGGGTCAACCCTAGGGTCAACCCTCAGGGTGAGGGTCATCAAAATAACTTAGAATATTTACATGTTCAGTAAAAAATAGCCGTCATGCTAACTTAGAGCTCTTATAACTAGAAGAAGGGGCATGTGAGTCATAGTCTGAATTATATTAAATTTGTAGTCTGGACTCTGGCCTACAACATACTTCTTACAGACTTAAAATCGCATAGAAAATGAAGGAGTTATTAAACATCGAAGTTGGACAAGGACCATTAATCATCAAAATAACTTAGAAAATTCTATGTTCAGTAGATACTAAATACGACTAAATACTTTGTATCCGATACCATATTAGTACAACGAACAAGTCTGAAGAAAGATAAGATGGTATAAGTCTTCGACTAAACACTTGGTATCAGATAGAGCATTGGAACAGCGGCAAAGTCAGAAGAATGATAAGGTGATATAAGTCTGCGACTAAATGCATGGTATCAGATATACAGTGGTCAAGTCTGACATATAATATGTATGCGTTTCAAGACTTGGTATCAGATACCGGATTCATACGGTACCCAAGTCTGAAGAATAATTAGGTAGTATAAGTGAGCGGCTAAATATATGTAATCAGATACCGGCTTGGCACAGCGACCAAGTCTGTAGAATAATAAGGCGATATAAGTCTGCGACTAAATACATGGTATCAGATACCGGCTTGCTCCAGTGCCTAAGTCTGAAGAATAATACGGTTATTAAAGTCTGCGACTAAATACATGGTATAAGATACCGGTTTGCTCCAGTGCCTAAGTCTGAAGAATAATACGGTGATTAAAGTCTGCGAAAAAATACTTGGAATCAGATACAGGCTTGGTACAGCGGTCAAGTCTGACATATAATATGTTTGCGTTTCAACACTTGGTATCAGATACCGGTTTCATACAGCACCCAATTTTGAAGAAAAATTAAGTGGTATAAGTCTGCGGCTAAATACATGGCATCAGATACCGGTTTAGTACAGCGGCCAAGTCTGAAGAATAAACTGGTGATATAAGTCTGCAGCTAAGTACATGGTAGCAGATACCGGCTTGGTACAGCGGCCAAGTCTCAAGAATAATATGTTGATTTAAGTCTGCGGCTAAGTACATAGTATCAGATACAGGCTTGGTACAGCGCCTTAGTCTGAAGAATAATAGAAGAGAGTTTCTCATACTAAATATTTATCCGCAGCTTTATTCCACCTTGTTAGTCTTCAGACTTGACCGCTGTACCAAGCTGGTATCTGAGGGTTGAGGGTTGGGTTGAGGGTTGGGTTGAGGATTGAGGGTTGGTTTGAGGGTTGGGTTGAGGGTTGGTTTGAGGGTTGAATGTTGGGTTAATGAGTGAGGATTGAGGGATAGGGTCATCAAAATAACTTAGAATATTTGCATGTTCAGTGAAAAATAGCCATCATGCTAACTTTGAGCTCTTATAACTAGAAGAAGGGGCATGTGAGTCATAGTCTGAATTATAAAATGTGTAGTCTGGACTCCGGCCTACAACATACTTTTTACAGACTTAAAATCGCATAGAAAATGAAGGAGTTATTAAACATCGAAATTTGACAAGGACCATTAATCAACAAAATAACTTAGAAAATTTTATGTTAAGTAGATAACAGCGATCATGCTAAATTAGAGCTCTTCCAACCAGAAAAAGAAGCACGTGAGTGGTACTCTGTATGAAAGAACTTGAAGTCCAGACTCTGGTCTACACATACATGTAAACATCACTTGGTACACCGAGGCGTTCTCGACCTATTACGCATTGAATATTGAACAAGGGCATCACATTGTCAAAATTACTTAGAAGATTTTCATGTCTGCATTGAAACAGTCATTACTCTACTTTTGAACTCTTTCTGCCAGGAGAACAGGTGCGTGAGTCGAAGTCTCTATACACGAATTTGTAGTCCGGACTACCATCTACACATACATGTCAACATCTCTTCCTTACGCCCAGGCATACTCGATCTATACAGGTTCAAAGTACGCTATGACGCGGAAAATATAAAATAAAAAAACAAGGGAGATTAATCATGTAAAAGCGTTGCCGGTTTAAAGAAGTTCCGGCAACCTAATAACAGACCCTAGCGTAGGCAAATATTATAATAATAATATAAGGAAAGGGTCAACCCTATCGCCAACCCTCAGCCAAATAATTACTCAATAATGTACACATCCGCCAATCGTCATACCTCAATATACCCTTATACCCTACCCTAGGAAAGGGTCAACCCTATCGCCAACCCTCAGCCAAATAATTACTCAATAATGTACACATCCGCCAATCGTCGTACCTCAATATACCCTTATACCCTAACCCTAACCCTAACCCTAACCCCTAACCCTAACCCTAACCCTTAACCCTAGGGTCAACCCTAAATGACCCTAAACATGACCTTGACCCTCAGGGTCAACCCTAGGGTCAACCCTAAATGACCCTAAACATGACCTTGACCCTCAGGGTCAACCCTAGGGTCAACCCTAAATGACCCTAAACATGACCTTGACCCTTAGGGTCAACCCTAGGGTCAACCCTAAGGGTCAAGGTCAGGTTTAGGGTCATTTAGGGTCAACCCTAGGGTCAACCCTAAGGGTCAAGGTCAGGTTTAGGGTCAACCCTCAGGGTGAGGGTCATCAAAATAACTTAGAATATTTACATGTTCAGTAAAAAATAGCCGTCATGCTAACTTAGAGCTCTTATAACTAGAAGAAGGGGCATGTGAGTCATAGTCTGAATTATATTAAATTTGTAGTCTGGACTCTGGCCTACAACATACTTCTTACAGACTTAAAATCGCATAGAAAATGAAGGAGTTATTAAACATCGAAGTTGGACAAGGATCATTAATCATCAAAATAACTTAGAAAATTCTATGTTCAGTAGATACTAAATACGACTAAATACTTTGTATCCGATACCATATTAGTACAACGAACAAGTCTGAAGAAAGATAAGATGGTATAAGTCTTCGACTAAACACTTGGTATCAGATAGAGCATTGGAACAGCGGCAAAGTCAGAAGAATGATAAGGTGATATAAGTCTGCGACTAAATGCATGGTATCAGATATACAGTGGTCAAGTCTGACATATAATATGTATGCGTTTCAAGACTTGGTATCAGATACCGGATTCATACGGTACCCAAGTCTGAAGAATAATTAGGTAGTATAAGTGAGCGGCTAAATATATGTAATCAGATACCGGCTTGGCACAGCGACCAAGTCTGTAGAATAATAAGGCGATATAAGTCTGCGACTAAATACATGGTATCAGATACCGGCTTGCTCCAGTGCCTAAGTCTGAAGAATAATACGGTTATTAAAGTCTGCGACTAAATACATGGTATAAGATACCGGTTTGCTCCAGTGCCTAAGTCTGAAGAATAATACGGTGATTAAAGTCTGCGAAAAAATACTTGGAATCAGATACAGGCTTGGTACAGCGGTCAAGTCTGACATATAATATGTTTGCGTTTCAACACTTGGTATCAGATACCGGTTTCATACAGCACCCAATTTTGAAGAAAAATTAAGTGGTATAAGTCTGCGGCTAAATACATGGCATCAGATACCGGTTTAGTACAGCGGCCAAGTCTGAAGAATAAACTGGTGATATAAGTCTGCAGCTAAGTACATGGTAGCAGATACCGGCTTGGTACAGCGGCCAAGTCTCAAGAATAATATGTTGATTTAAGTCTGCGGCTAAGTACATAGTATCAGATACAGGCTTGGTACAGCGCCTTAGTCTGAAGAATAATAGAAGAGAGTTTCTCATACTAAATATTTATCCGCAGCTTTATTCCACCTTGTTAGTCTTCAGACTTGACCGCTGTACCAAGCTGGTATCTGAGGGTTGAGGGTTGGGTTGAGGGTTGGGTTGAGGATTGAGGGTTGGTTTGAGGGTTGGGTTGAGGGTTGGTTTGAGGGTTGAATGTTGGGTTAATGAGTGAGGATTGAGGGATAGGGTCATCAAAATAACTTAGAATATTTGCATGTTCAGTGAAAAATAGCCATCATGCTAACTTTGAGCTCTTATAACTAGAAGAAGGGGCATGTGAGTCATAGTCTGAATTATAAAATGTGTAGTCTGGACTCCGGCCTACAACATACTTTTTACAGACTTAAAATCGCATAGAAAATGAAGGAGTTATTAAACATCGAAATTTGACAAGGACCATTAATCAACAAAATAACTTAGAAAATTTTATGTTAAGTAGATAACAGCGATCATGCTAAATTAGAGCTCTTCCAACCAGAAAAAGAAGCACGTGAGTGGTACTCTGTATGAAAGAACTTGAAGTCCGGACTCTGGTCTACACATACATGTAAACATCACTTGGTACACCGAGGCGTTCTCGACCTATTACGCATTGAATATTGAACAAGGGCATCACATTGTCAAAATTACTTAGAAGATTTTCATGTCTGCATTGAAACAGTCATTACTCTACTTTTGAACTCTTTCTGCCAGGAGAACAGGTGCGTGAGTCGAAGTCTCTATACACGAATTTGTAGTCCGGACTACCATCTACACATACATGTCAACATCTCTTCCTTACGCCCAGGCATACTCGATCTATACAGGTTCAAAGTACGCTATGACGCGGAAAATATAAAATAAAAAAACAAGGGAGATTAATCATGTAAAAGCGTTGCCGGTTTAAAGAAGTTCCGGCAACCTAATAACAGACCCTAGCGTAGGCAAATATTATAATAATAATATAAGGAAAGGGTCAACCCTATCGCCAACCCTCAGCCAAATAATTACTCAATAATGTACACATCCGCCAATCGTCATACCTCAATATACCCTTATACCCTAACCCTAACCCTAACCCTAACCCTAACCCAAACCCTAACCCTAACCCTAACCCTAACCCTAACCCTAACCCTAACCCTCCTAACCCTAACCCTAACCCTAACCCTAACCCTAACCCTAACCCGAAAAAGCTATTATGCTAACTTTGAACTCTTACAACCTGGAGAAGGGGTACCTCAGGTATAGTCTGTATATATGAGCGCGTAGTCCCCATTCCGATCTACACCTACATATAAACATTTTGTTCGTACGCCGAGGCGTTGCCGAACTACACAGTTCCAAAGTATTGTAAATTGGAAAAATAACTTAGCAAATTTTCATGTCGTGTCGGAAACGGCCATTATGCTAACTTTGAAGTCTTACAACCTAGAGAAGGTGTACCTCAGGCGTAGTCTGTATACATGAGCATGTAGTCCCCATTCCGATCTACAAGTACGTGTAAACATTTTGTCCGTACGCCGAGGCGTTGCCGAGCTACACATTTCCAAAGAAGGCTATGTCTTGAATAATAAGGAAATGA
>OY757017.1:62500-70000 GCA_963580285.1 Lucinisca nassula
ATAAGTCTGCTATTAAATACATGGTATCAGTTACCAGGCTTGATACACTGGCTAAGTCTGAAGAATAATAAGGTGATATAAGTCTGTGACTAAATACATGGTATCAGGTACCAGCTTGATACACCGGCTAAGTCTGAAGAACAATAAGGTGATATAAGTCTGCGACTAAATACATGGTATCAGATACCGGCTTGGTACAGCTGCTAAGTCTGAAGAATAATAAGATGATATAAGTATGCGACTAAATACATGGTATCAGATACCAGCTTGGTACACCGGCTAAGTCTGAAGAATAAGAAGGTGATATAAGTCTGCGACTAAATACATGGTATCAGATATCGGCTTGGTACACCGGCTAAGTCTGAAGAATAATAAGGTGATATAAGTCTGTGACTAAATACATGGTATCAGAAACCGGCTTGGTACAGCGGCTATTTCTGAAGAATAAGAAGGTGATATAAGTCTGCGACTAAATACATGGTATCAGATACCGGCTTGGTACAGCGGCTAAGTCTGAATAATAATTCAGTGATATCAGTCTGCTACTAAATACATGGTATCAGATACCTTCTTGGTACAGCGACTAAGTCTGAAGAATAATAAGGTGATATAAGTCTGCGACTAAATACATGGCATTAGATACTGTCTTGGTACAGCGGTTTAGTCTGAAGAACAATTAGGTGATATAAGTCTGCGGCTAAATACATGGTATCAGATAACGGCTTGGTACAGCGGCTAAGTCTGAAGAATAATAAGGCGATATAAGTCTGCGACTAAATACATGGTATCAGATACCGGCTTGGTACACCGGCTAAGTCTGAATAATAATATGTGATATAAGTCTGTAACTAAATACATGGTATGCTGACTTTGAACTATTACAACCAGAAGAAGGACCACGTGAGTGGTAGTCTGCATAAATGAATTTGTTCTCCTGATTCTGATCTACACATACATGTAAACATTTCTTCCGTCCGCCGAGGCATTCTCGATCTATGAATCATTGAATATTGAGCAAAGCCAATAAATTGAAAAAATCCTGGAAACAGCCATTTTGCTTACTTTGAACTCCTACAACCTTGAGAAGGGGTATCTCAGGCGTAGTCTGTATACATGAGCTCGTAGTCCCCATTCCGATCTACACGTACATGTAAACCTTTTTTCTCTACGCCGAGGCGTTGCCGAACTACATAGTTCCAAAGTATTGCAAATTGGAAAAATAACTTAGCAAATTTTCATGTCGAGTCGTAAACAGCCATTATGCTAACTTTGAAGTCTTACAACCTGGAGAAGGGGTACCTCAGGCGTAGTCTGTATACATGAGCATGTAGTCCCCATTCCAATCTACACGTACATATAAATTTTTTGTCTGTACGCCGAGGCGTTGCCGAGCTACACAATTCCAAAGTAGGCTATGTCATGGAAATTTCAAACTTATTCCAAA
Source organism: Lucinisca nassula (assembly GCA_963580285.1). Classification (NCBI taxonomy): domain Eukaryota; kingdom Metazoa; phylum Mollusca; class Bivalvia; order Lucinida; family Lucinidae; genus Lucinisca; species Lucinisca nassula. Next base: position 63,945 of record OY757017.1, read on the forward strand.
CTTTGTTATTTCCCTTGTTGAATACTCTCCCTTGAAAAAAGAAGTTCGGTAAAATTTACTAAAATAGTAACAATATCCTACGCCAGGGTTGGTAAAAAGGCAACCCTAACCTAAGTACACACCAACCCTAAGCAAAATATACATCCGCTAGGGTTAGAACGTTAACGTTAATGCCAAATCGCCTATACCCTAACCCTAACCCTAACCCTAACCCTAACCCTAACCCTAACCCCAACCCCTAACCCTAACCCTAACCCTAACCCTAACCCTAACCCTAACCCCAACCCTAACCCTAACCCTAACCCTAACCCTAACCCTAAACCCTAACCCTAACCCTAACCCTAACCCTAACCCTAACCCTAAACCCTAACCCTAACCCTAACCCTAACCCTAACCCTACCCTAACCCTAACCCTAACCCTAACCCTAACCCTAACCCTAACCCCTAACCCCTAACCCTAACCCTAACCCTAACCCTAACCCTAACCCCTAACCCTAACCCTAACCCTAACCCTAACCCTAAACCCTAAACCTAACCCTAACCCTAACCCTAACCCTAACCCTAACCCAACCCCAACCCTAACCCTAACCCTAACCCTTAACCTTAACCCTAACCCTAACCCTTAACCCTAACCCTAACTCTAAACAACTAATACCTTTCCAATAATATCCAAGCAATCCGCATCATTCCGCAACCGCAAGTAAGCAAATCACCTATACCTAACCCAACCCTAACCCTAACCCTAACCCAACCCTAATCCTAACCCTAACCCTAACCCTAACCTACACCGTCTAAGTCAGAAGAATAATAAGGTGATATAAGTCTTCGGTTAAATACATAGTATCAGACGCCGGCTTGGTAGAGCGGCTAAGTCTGAAGAATAAGAAGGTGATATAAGTCTGCGCCTAAATACATGGTATCAGATACTAGCTTGGTACACCGGCTAAGTCTGAAGAATAATAAGGTGATATAAGTCTTCGGCTAAATACATAGTATCAGATGCCGGCTTGGTAGAGCGGCTAAGTCTAAAGAATAAAAGGTGATATAAGTCTGCGACTAAATACATGGTATCAGATACTGGCTTGGTACACCGGCTAAGTCTGAAGAATAATAAGGTGATATAAGTCTTCGGCTAAATACATAGTATCAGATGCTGGCTTGGTAGAGCGGCTAAGTCTGAAGAATAATAAGGTGATATAAGTCTGCTATTAAATACATGGTATCAGTTACCAGGCTTGATACACTGGCTAAGTCTGAAGAATAATAAGGTGATATAAGTCTGTGACTAAATACATGGTATCAGGTACCAGCTTGATACACCGGCTAAGTCTGAAGAACAATAAGGTGATATAAGTCTGCGACTAAATACATGGTATCAGATACCGGCTTGGTACAGCTGCTAAGTCTGAAGAATAATAAGATGATATAAGTATGCGACTAAATACATGGTATCAGATACCAGCTTGGTACACCGGCTAAGTCTGAAGAATAAGAAGGTGATATAAGTCTGCGACTAAATACATGGTATCAGATATCGGCTTGGTACACCGGCTAAGTCTGAAGAATAATAAGGTGATATAAGTCTGTGACTAAATACATGGTATCAGAAACCGGCTTGGTACAGCGGCTATTTCTGAAGAATAAGAAGGTGATATAAGTCTGCGACTAAATACATGGTATCAGATACCGGCTTGGTACAGCGGCTAAGTCTGAATAATAATTCAGTGATATCAGTCTGCTACTAAATACATGGTATCAGATACCTTCTTGGTACAGCGACTAAGTCTGAAGAATAATAAGGTGATATAAGTCTGCGACTAAATACATGGCATTAGATACTGTCTTGGTACAGCGGTTTAGTCTGAAGAACAATTAGGTGATATAAGTCTGCGGCTAAATACATGGTATCAGATAACGGCTTGGTACAGCGGCTAAGTCTGAAGAATAATAAGGCGATATAAGTCTGCGACTAAATACATGGTATCAGATACCGGCTTGGTACACCGGCTAAGTCTGAATAATAATATGTGATATAAGTCTGTAACTAAATACATGGTATGCTGACTTTGAACTATTGCAACCAGAAGAAGGACCACGTGAGTGGTAGTCTGCATAAATGAATTTGTTCTCCTGATTCTGATCTACACATACATGTAAACATTTCTTCCGTCCGCCGAGGCATTCTCGATCTATGAATCATTGAATATTGAGCAAAGCCAATAAATTGAAAAAATCCTGGAAACAGCCATTTTGCTTACTTTGAACTCCTACAACCTTGAGAAGGGGTATCTCAGGCGTAGTCTGTATACATGAGCTCGTAGTCCCCATTCCGATCTACACGTACATGTAAACCTTTTTTCTCTACGCCGAGGCGTTGCCGAACTACATAGTTCCAAAGTATTGCAAATTGGAAAAATAACTTAGCAAATTTTCATGTCGAGTCGTAAACAGCCATTATGCTAACTTTGAAGTCTTACAACCTGGAGAAGGGGTACCTCAGGCGTAGTCTGTATACATGAGCATGTAGTCCCCATTCCAATCTACACGTACATATAAATTTTTGTCTGTACGCCGAGGCGTTGCCGAGCTACACAATTCCAAAGTAGGCTATGTCATGGAAATTTCAAACTTATTCCAAACTTTGTTATTTCCCTTGTTGAATACTCTCCCTTGAAAAAAGAAGTTCGGTAAAATTTACTAAAATAGTAACAATATCCTACGCCAGGGTTGGTAAAAAGGCAACCCTAACCTAAGTACACACCAACCCTAAGCAAAATATACATCCGCTAGGGTTAGAACGTTAACGTTAATGCCAAATCGCCTATACCCTAACCCTAACCCTAACCCTAACCCTTAACCCTAACCCTAACCCTAACCCTAACCCTAACCCTAACCCTTAACCCTAACCCTAACCCTAACCCTAACCCTAACCCTAACCCTTAACCCTAACCCTAACTCTAAACAACTAATACCTTTCCAATAATATCCAAGCAATCCGCATCATTCCGCAACCGCAAGTAAGCAAATCACCTATACCTAACCCAACCCTAACCCTAACCCTAACCCAACCCTAATCCTAACCCTAACCCTAACCCTAACCTACACCGTCTAAGTCAGAAGAATAATAAGGTGATATAAGTCTTCGGTTAAATACATAGTATCAGACGCCGGCTTGGTAGAGCGGCTAAGTCTGAAGAATAAGAAGGTGATATAAGTCTGCGCCTAAATACATGGTATCAGATACTAGCTTGGTACACCGGCTAAGTCTGAAGAATAATAAGGTGATATAAGTCTTCGGCTAAATACATAGTATCAGATGCCGGCTTGGTAGAGCGGCTAAGTCTAAAGAATAAAAGGTGATATAAGTCTGCGACTAAATACATGGTATCAGATACTGGCTTGGTACACCGGCTAAGTCTGAAGAATAATAAGGTGATATAAGTCTTCGGCTAAATACATAGTATCAGATGCTGGCTTGGTAGAGCGGCTAAGTCTGAAGAATAATAAGGTGATATAAGTCTGCTATTAAATACATGGTATCAGTTACCAGGCTTGATACACTGGCTAAGTCTGAAGAATAATAAGGTGATATAAGTCTGTGACTAAATACATGGTATCAGGTACCAGCTTGATACACCGGCTAAGTCTGAAGAACAATAAGGTGATATAAGTCTGCGACTAAATACATGGTATCAGATACCGGCTTGGTACAGCTGCTAAGTCTGAAGAATAATAAGATGATATAAGTATGCGACTAAATACATGGTATCAGATACCAGCTTGGTACACCGGCTAAGTCTGAAGAATAAGAAGGTGATATAAGTCTGCGACTAAATACATGGTATCAGATATCGGCTTGGTACACCGGCTAAGTCTGAAGAATAATAAGGTGATATAAGTCTGTGACTAAATACATGGTATCAGAAACCGGCTTGGTACAGCGGCTATTTCTGAAGAATAAGAAGGTGATATAAGTCTGCGACTAAATACATGGTATCAGATACCGGCTTGGTACAGCGGCTAAGTCTGAATAATAATTCAGTGATATCAGTCTGCTACTAAATACATGGTATCAGATACCTTCTTGGTACAGCGACTAAGTCTGAAGAATAATAAGGTGATATAAGTCTGCGACTAAATACATGGCATTAGATACTGTCTTGGTACAGCGGTTTAGTCTGAAGAACAATTAGGTGATATAAGTCTGCGGCTAAATACATGGTATCAGATAACGGCTTGGTACAGCGGCTAAGTCTGAAGAATAATAAGGCGATATAAGTCTGCGACTAAATACATGGTATCAGATACCGGCTTGGTACACCGGCTAAGTCTGAATAATAATATGTGATATAAGTCTGTAACTAAATACATGGTATGCTGACTTTGAACTATTACAACCAGAAGAAGGACCACGTGAGTGGTAGTCTGCATAAATGAATTTGTTCTCCTGATTCTGATCTACACATACATGTAAACATTTCTTCCGTCCGCCGAGGCATTCTCGATCTATGAATCATTGAATATTGAGCAAAGCCAATAAATTGAAAAAATCCTGGAAACAGCCATTTTGCTTACTTTGAACTCCTACAACCTTGAGAAGGGGTATCTCAGGCGTAGTCTGTATACATGAGCTCGTAGTCCCCATTCCGATCTACACGTACATGTAAACCTTTTTTCTCTACGCCGAGGCGTTGCCGAACTACATAGTTCCAAAGTATTGCAAATTGGAAAAATAACTTAGCAAATTTTCATGTCGAGTCGTAAACAGCCATTATGCTAACTTTGAAGTCTTACAACCTGGAGAAGGGGTACCTCAGGCGTAGTCTGTATACATGAGCATGTAGTCCCCATTCCAATCTACACGTACATATAAATTTTTTGTCTGTACGCCGAGGCGTTGCCGAGCTACACAATTCCAAAGTAGGCTATGTCATGGAAATTTCAAACTTATTCCAAACTTTGTTATTTCCCTTGTTGAATACTCTCCCTTGAAAAAAGAAGTTCGGTAAAATTTACTAAAATAGTAACAATATCCTACGCCAGGGTTGGTAAAAAGGCAACCCTAACCTAAGTACACACCAACCCTAAGCAAAATATACATCCGCTAGGGTTAGAACGTTAACGTTAATGCCAAATCGCCTATACCCTAACCCTAACCCTCTAACCCTCTAACCCTAACCCTGACCCTAACCCTAATTCTAACCCTAGTTTTGGACAAAATTCTTGGACAAACCTCGTTTCAACCCCTTACCCTAACCCTAACCCTAACCCTAACACTTAACCTTAACCCTAACCCTAACCCAACCCTAACCCTAACCCAACCCTAACCCTAACCCTAACCCTGACCCTAACCCTAATTCTAACCCTAGTTTTGGACAAAATTCTTGGACAAACCTCGTTTCAACCCCTTACCCTAACCCTAACCCTAACACTTAACCTTAACCCTAACCCTAACCCAACCCTAACCCTAACCCTAAACCAACCCTAACCCTAACCCTAACCCTGAACACCTAATACCTAACCAATAATATTCAAGCAATCTGCATCATTCCGCAACCGCAAGTAAGCAAATCACCTATACCCTAACCCAACCCCAACCCCAACCCTAACCCTAACCCTAACCCTTAACCTTAACCCTAACCCTAACCCTTAACCCTAACCCTAACTCTAAACAACTAATACCTTTCCAATAATATCCAAGCAATCCGCATCATTCCGCAACCGCAAGTAAGCAAATCACCTATACCTAACCCAACCCTAACCCTAACCCTAACCCAACCCTAATCCTAACCCTAACCCTAACCCTAACCTACACCGTCTAAGTCAGAAGAATAATAAGGTGATATAAGTCTTCGGTTAAATACATAGTATCAGACGCCGGCTTGGTAGAGCGGCTAAGTCTGAAGAATAAGAAGGTGATATAAGTCTGCGCCTAAATACATGGTATCAGATACTAGCTTGGTACACCGGCTAAGTCTGAAGAATAATAAGGTGATATAAGTCTTCGGCTAAATACATAGTATCAGATGCCGGCTTGGTAGAGCGGCTAAGTCTAA
>OY757017.1:75000-85000 GCA_963580285.1 Lucinisca nassula
AAGAATAAGAAGGTGATATAAGTCTGCGCCTAAATACATGGTATCAGATACTAGCTTGGTACACCGGCTAAGTCTGAAGAATAATAAGGTGATATAAGTCTTCGGCTAAATACATAGTATCAGATGCCGGCTTGGTAGAGCGGCTAAGTCTAAAGAATAAAAGGTGATATAAGTCTGCGACTAAATACATGGTATCAGATACTGGCTTGGTACACCGGCTAAGTCTGAAGAATAATAAGGTGATATAAGTCTTCGGCTAAATACATAGTATCAGATGCTGGCTTGGTAGAGCGGCTAAGTCTGAAGAATAATAAGGTGATATAAGTCTGCTATTAAATACATGGTATCAGTTACCAGGCTTGATACACTGGCTAAGTCTGAAGAATAATAAGGTGATATAAGTCTGTGACTAAATACATGGTATCAGGTACCAGCTTGATACACCGGCTAAGTCTGAAGAACAATAAGGTGATATAAGTCTGCGACTAAATACATGGTATCAGATACCGGCTTGGTACAGCTGCTAAGTCTGAAGAATAATAAGATGATATAAGTATGCGACTAAATACATGGTATCAGATACCAGCTTGGTACACCGGCTAAGTCTGAAGAATAAGAAGGTGATATAAGTCTGCGACTAAATACATGGTATCAGATATCGGCTTGGTACACCGGCTAAGTCTGAAGAATAATAAGGTGATATAAGTCTGTGACTAAATACATGGTATCAGAAACCGGCTTGGTACAGCGGCTATTTCTGAAGAATAAGAAGGTGATATAAGTCTGCGACTAAATACATGGTATCAGATACCGGCTTGGTACAGCGGCTAAGTCTGAATAATAATTCAGTGATATCAGTCTGCTACTAAATACATGGTATCAGATACCTTCTTGGTACAGCGACTAAGTCTGAAGAATAATAAGGTGATATAAGTCTGCGACTAAATACATGGCATTAGATACTGTCTTGGTACAGCGGTTTAGTCTGAAGAACAATTAGGTGATATAAGTCTGCGGCTAAATACATGGTATCAGATAACGGCTTGGTACAGCGGCTAAGTCTGAAGAATAATAAGGCGATATAAGTCTGCGACTAAATACATGGTATCAGATACCGGCTTGGTACACCGGCTAAGTCTGAATAATAATATGTGATATAAGTCTGTAACTAAATACATGGTATGCTGACTTTGAACTATTACAACCAGAAGAAGGACCACGTGAGTGGTAGTCTGCATAAATGAATTTGTTCTCCTGATTCTGATCTACACATACATGTAAACATTTCTTCCGTCCGCCGAGGCATTCTCGATCTATGAATCATTGAATATTGAGCAAAGCCAATAAATTGAAAAAATCCTGGAAACAGCCATTTTGCTTACTTTGAACTCCTACAACCTTGAGAAGGGGTATCTCAGGCGTAGTCTGTATACATGAGCTCGTAGTCCCCATTCCGATCTACACGTACATGTAAACCTTTTTTCTCTACGCCGAGGCGTTGCCGAACTACATAGTTCCAAAGTATTGCAAATTGGAAAAATAACTTAGCAAATTTTCATGTCGAGTCGTAAACAGCCATTATGCTAACTTTGAAGTCTTACAACCTGGAGAAGGGGTACCTCAGGCGTAGTCTGTATACATGAGCATGTAGTCCCCATTCCAATCTACACGTACATATAAATTTTTTGTCTGTACGCCGAGGCGTTGCCGAGCTACACAATTCCAAAGTAGGCTATGTCATGGAAATTTCAAACTTATTCCAAACTTTGTTATTTCCCTTGTTGAATACTCTCCCTTGAAAAAAGAAGTTCGGTAAAATTTACTAAAATAGTAACAATATCCTACGCCAGGGTTGGTAAAAAGGCAACCCTAACCTAAGTACACACCAACCCTAAGCAAAATATACATCCGCTAGGGTTAGAACGTTAACGTTAATGCCAAATCGCCTATACCCTAACCCTAACCCTCTAACCCTCTAACCCTAACCCTGACCCTAACCCTAATTCTAACCCTAGTTTTGGACAAAATTCTTGGACAAACCTCGTTTCAACCCCTTACCCTAACCCTAACCCTAACCCTAACACTTAACCTTAACCCTAACCCTAACCCAACCCTAACCCTAACCCAACCCTAACCCTAACCCTAACCCTGACCCTAACCCTAATTCTAACCCTAGTTTTGGACAAAATTCTTGGACAAACCTCGTTTCAACCCCTTACCCTAACCCTAACCCTAACACTTAACCTTAACCCTAACCCTAACCCAACCCTAACCCTAACCCTAAACCAACCCTAACCCTAACCCTAACCCTGAACACCTAATACCTAACCAATAATATTCAAGCAATCTGCATCATTCCGCAACCGCAAGTAAGCAAATCACCTATACCCTAACCCAACCCCAACCCCAACCCTAACCCTAACCCTAACCCTTAACCTTAACCCTAACCCTAACCCTTAACCCTAACCCTAACTCTAAACAACTAATACCTTTCCAATAATATCCAAGCAATCCGCATCATTCCGCAACCGCAAGTAAGCAAATCACCTATACCTAACCCAACCCTAACCCTAACCCTAACCCAACCCTAATCCTAACCCTAACCCTAACCCTAACCTACACCGTCTAAGTCAGAAGAATAATAAGGTGATATAAGTCTTCGGTTAAATACATAGTATCAGACGCCGGCTTGGTAGAGCGGCTAAGTCTGAAGAATAAGAAGGTGATATAAGTCTGCGCCTAAATACATGGTATCAGATACTAGCTTGGTACACCGGCTAAGTCTGAAGAATAATAAGGTGATATAAGTCTTCGGCTAAATACATAGTATCAGATGCCGGCTTGGTAGAGCGGCTAAGTCTAAAGAATAAAAGGTGATATAAGTCTGCGACTAAATACATGGTATCAGATACTGGCTTGGTACACCGGCTAAGTCTGAAGAATAATAAGGTGATATAAGTCTTCGGCTAAATACATAGTATCAGATGCTGGCTTGGTAGAGCGGCTAAGTCTGAAGAATAATAAGGTGATATAAGTCTGCTATTAAATACATGGTATCAGTTACCAGGCTTGATACACTGGCTAAGTCTGAAGAATAATAAGGTGATATAAGTCTGTGACTAAATACATGGTATCAGGTACCAGCTTGATACACCGGCTAAGTCTGAAGAACAATAAGGTGATATAAGTCTGCGACTAAATACATGGTATCAGATACCGGCTTGGTACAGCTGCTAAGTCTGAAGAATAATAAGATGATATAAGTATGCGACTAAATACATGGTATCAGATACCAGCTTGGTACACCGGCTAAGTCTGAAGAATAAGAAGGTGATATAAGTCTGCGACTAAATACATGGTATCAGATATCGGCTTGGTACACCGGCTAAGTCTGAAGAATAATAAGGTGATATAAGTCTGTGACTAAATACATGGTATCAGAAACCGGCTTGGTACAGCGGCTATTTCTGAAGAATAAGAAGGTGATATAAGTCTGCGACTAAATACATGGTATCAGATACCGGCTTGGTACAGCGGCTAAGTCTGAATAATAATTCAGTGATATCAGTCTGCTACTAAATACATGGTATCAGATACCTTCTTGGTACAGCGACTAAGTCTGAAGAATAATAAGGTGATATAAGTCTGCGACTAAATACATGGCATTAGATACTGTCTTGGTACAGCGGTTTAGTCTGAAGAACAATTAGGTGATATAAGTCTGCGGCTAAATACATGGTATCAGATAACGGCTTGGTACAGCGGCTAAGTCTGAAGAATAATAAGGCGATATAAGTCTGCGACTAAATACATGGTATCAGATACCGGCTTGGTACACCGGCTAAGTCTGAATAATAATATGTGATATAAGTCTGTAACTAAATACATGGTATGCTGACTTTGAACTATTACAACCAGAAGAAGGACCACGTGAGTGGTAGTCTGCATAAATGAATTTGTTCTCCTGATTCTGATCTACACATACATGTAAACATTTCTTCCGTCCGCCGAGGCATTCTCGATCTATGAATCATTGAATATTGAGCAAAGCCAATAAATTGAAAAAATCCTGGAAACAGCCATTTTGCTTACTTTGAACTCCTACAACCTTGAGAAGGGGTATCTCAGGCGTAGTCTGTATACATGAGCTCGTAGTCCCCATTCCGATCTACACGTACATGTAAACCTTTTTTCTCTACGCCGAGGCGTTGCCGAACTACATAGTTCCAAAGTATTGCAAATTGGAAAAATAACTTAGCAAATTTTCATGTCGAGTCGTAAACAGCCATTATGCTAACTTTGAAGTCTTACAACCTGGAGAAGGGGTACCTCAGGCGTAGTCTGTATACATGAGCATGTAGTCCCCATTCCAATCTACACGTACATATAAATTTTTTGTCTGTACGCCGAGGCGTTGCCGAGCTACACAATTCCAAAGTAGGCTATGTCATGGAAATTTCAAACTTATTCCAAACTTTGTTATTTCCCTTGTTGAATACTCTCCCTTGAAAAAAGAAGTTCGGTAAAATTTACTAAAATAGTAACAATATCCTACGCCAGGGTTGGTAAAAAGGCAACCCTAACCTAAGTACACACCAACCCTAAGCAAAATATACATCCGCTAGGGTTAGAACGTTAACGTTAATGCCAAATCGCCTATACCCTAACCCTAACCCTAACCCTAACCCTAACCCTAACCCCTAACCCTAACCCTAACCCTAACCCTAACCCTAACCCCTAACCCTAACCCTAACCCTAACCCTAACCCTAACCCCTAACCCTAACCCTAACCCTAACCCTAACCTCTAAACCCTAACCCTAACCCTAACCCTAACCCTAACCCTAACCCCTAACCCTAACCCTAACCCTAACCCTAACCCTACTCTAACCTCTAACCCTAACCCTAACCCTAACCCTAACCCTAACCCTAACCCAACCCTAACCCTAACCCCTAACCCTAACCCCTAACCCTAACCCTAACCCTAACCCTAACCCTAACCCCTAACCCTAACCCTAACCCTAACCCTAACCCCTAACCCTAACCCTAACCCTAACCCTAACCCTAACCCTAACCTAACCCTAACCCTAACCCTAACCCTAACCCTAAACCCTAACCCTAACCCTAACCCTAACCCTAAACCCTAACCCTAACCCTAACCCTAACCCTAACCCAACCCCAACCCTAACCCTAACCCTAACCCTTAACCTTAACCCTAACCCTAACCCTTAACCCTAACCCTAACTCTAAACAACTAATACCTTTCCAATAATATCCAAGCAATCCGCATCATTCCGCAACCGCAAGTAAGCAAATCACCTATACCTAACCCAACCCTAACCCTAACCCTAACCCAACCCTAATCCTAACCCTAACCCTAACCCTAACCTACACCGTCTAAGTCAGAAGAATAATAAGGTGATATAAGTCTTCGGTTAAATACATAGTATCAGACGCCGGCTTGGTAGAGCGGCTAAGTCTGAAGAATAAGAAGGTGATATAAGTCTGCGCCTAAATACATGGTATCAGATACTAGCTTGGTACACCGGCTAAGTCTGAAGAATAATAAGGTGATATAAGTCTTCGGCTAAATACATAGTATCAGATGCCGGCTTGGTAGAGCGGCTAAGTCTAAAGAATAAAAGGTGATATAAGTCTGCGACTAAATACATGGTATCAGATACTGGCTTGGTACACCGGCTAAGTCTGAAGAATAATAAGGTGATATAAGTCTTCGGCTAAATACATAGTATCAGATGCTGGCTTGGTAGAGCGGCTAAGTCTGAAGAATAATAAGGTGATATAAGTCTGCTATTAAATACATGGTATCAGTTACCAGGCTTGATACACTGGCTAAGTCTGAAGAATAATAAGGTGATATAAGTCTGTGACTAAATACATGGTATCAGGTACCAGCTTGATACACCGGCTAAGTCTGAAGAACAATAAGGTGATATAAGTCTGCGACTAAATACATGGTATCAGATACCGGCTTGGTACAGCTGCTAAGTCTGAAGAATAATAAGATGATATAAGTATGCGACTAAATACATGGTATCAGATACCAGCTTGGTACACCGGCTAAGTCTGAAGAATAAGAAGGTGATATAAGTCTGCGACTAAATACATGGTATCAGATATCGGCTTGGTACACCGGCTAAGTCTGAAGAATAATAAGGTGATATAAGTCTGTGACTAAATACATGGTATCAGAAACCGGCTTGGTACAGCGGCTATTTCTGAAGAATAAGAAGGTGATATAAGTCTGCGACTAAATACATGGTATCAGATACCGGCTTGGTACAGCGGCTAAGTCTGAATAATAATTCAGTGATATCAGTCTGCTACTAAATACATGGTATCAGATACCTTCTTGGTACAGCGACTAAGTCTGAAGAATAATAAGGTGATATAAGTCTGCGACTAAATACATGGCATTAGATACTGTCTTGGTACAGCGGTTTAGTCTGAAGAACAATTAGGTGATATAAGTCTGCGGCTAAATACATGGTATCAGATAACGGCTTGGTACAGCGGCTAAGTCTGAAGAATAATAAGGCGATATAAGTCTGCGACTAAATACATGGTATCAGATACCGGCTTGGTACACCGGCTAAGTCTGAATAATAATATGTGATATAAGTCTGTAACTAAATACATGGTATGCTGACTTTGAACTATTACAACCAGAAGAAGGACCACGTGAGTGGTAGTCTGCATAAATGAATTTGTTCTCCTGATTCTGATCTACACATACATGTAAACATTTCTTCCGTCCGCCGAGGCATTCTCGATCTATGAATCATTGAATATTGAGCAAAGCCAATAAATTGAAAAAATCCTGGAAACAGCCATTTTGCTTACTTTGAACTCCTACAACCTTGAGAAGGGGTATCTCAGGCGTAGTCTGTATACATGAGCTCGTAGTCCCCATTCCGATCTACACGTACATGTAAACCTTTTTTCTCTACGCCGAGGCGTTGCCGAACTACATAGTTCCAAAGTATTGCAAATTGGAAAAATAACTTAGCAAATTTTCATGTCGAGTCGTAAACAGCCATTATGCTAACTTTGAAGTCTTACAACCTGGAGAAGGGGTACCTCAGGCGTAGTCTGTATACATGAGCATGTAGTCCCCATTCCAATCTACACGTACATATAAATTTTTGTCTGTACGCCGAGGCGTTGCCGAGCTACACAATTCCAAAGTAGGCTATGTCATGGAAATTTCAAACTTATTCCAAACTTTGTTATTTCCCTTGTTGAATACTCTCCCTTGAAAAAAGAAGTTCGGTAAAATTTACTAAAATAGTAACAATATCCTACGCCAGGGTTGGTAAAAAGGCAACCCTAACCTAAGTACACACCAACCCTAAGCAAAATATACATCCGCTAGGGTTAGAACGTTAACGTTAATGCCAAATCGCCTATACCCTAACCCTAACCCTAACCCTAACCCTAACCCTAACCCTTAACCCTAACCCTAACCCTAACCCTAACCCTAACCCTAACCCTCCCTAACCCTAACCCTAACCCTAACCCTAACCCTAACCCTAACCCTTAACCCTAACCCTAACCCTAACCCTAACCCTAACCCTTAACCCTAACCCTAACTCTAAACAACTAATACCTTTCCAATAATATCCAAGCAATCCGCATCATTCCGCAACCGCAAGTAAGCAAATCACCTATACCTAACCCAACCCTAACCCTAACCCTAACCCAACCCTAATCCTAACCCTAACCCTAACCCTAACCTACACCGTCTAAGTCAGAAGAATAATAAGGTGATATAAGTCTTCGGTTAAATACATAGTATCAGACGCCGGCTTGGTAGAGCGGCTAAGTCTGAAGAATAAGAAGGTGATATAAGTCTGCGCCTAAATACATGGTATCAGATACTAGCTTGGTACACCGGCTAAGTCTGAAGAATAATAAGGTGATATAAGTCTTCGGCTAAATACATAGTATCAGATGCCGGCTTGGTAGAGCGGCTAAGTCTAAAGAATAAAAGGTGATATAAGTCTGCGACTAAATACATGGTATCAGATACTGGCTTGGTACACCGGCTAAGTCTGAAGAATAATAAGGTGATATAAGTCTTCGGCTAAATACATAGTATCAGATGCTGGCTTGGTAGAGCGGCTAAGTCTGAAGAATAATAAGGTGATATAAGTCTGCTATTAAATACATGGTATCAGTTACCAGGCTTGATACACTGGCTAAGTCTGAAGAATAATAAGGTGATATAAGTCTGTGACTAAATACATGGTATCAGGTACCAGCTTGATACACCGGCTAAGTCTGAAGAACAATAAGGTGATATAAGTCTGCGACTAAATACATGGTATCAGATACCGGCTTGGTACAGCTGCTAAGTCTGAAGAATAATAAGATGATATAAGTATGCGACTAAATACATGGTATCAGATACCAGCTTGGTACACCGGCTAAGTCTGAAGAATAAGAAGGTGATATAAGTCTGCGACTAAATACATGGTATCAGATATCGGCTTGGTACACCGGCTAAGTCTGAAGAATAATAAGGTGATATAAGTCTGTGACTAAATACATGGTATCAGAAACCGGCTTGGTACAGCGGCTATTTCTGAAGAATAAGAAGGTGATATAAGTCTGCGACTAAATACATGGTATCAGATACCGGCTTGGTACAGCGGCTAAGTCTGAATAATAATTCAGTGATATCAGTCTGCTACTAAATACATGGTATCAGATACCTTCTTGGTACAGCGACTAAGTCTGAAGAATAATAAGGTGATATAAGTCTGCGACTAAATACATGGCATTAGATACTGTCTTGGTACAGCGGTTTAGTCTGAAGAACAATTAGGTGATATAAGTCTGCGGCTAAATACATGGTATCAGATAACGGCTTGGTACAGCGGCTAAGTCTGAAGAATAATAAGGCGATATAAGTCTGCGACTAAATACATGGTATCAGATACCGGCTTGGTACACCGGCTAAGTCTGAATAATAATATGTGATATAAGTCTGTAACTAAATACATGGTATGCTGACTTTGAACTATTACAACCAGAAGAAGGACCACGTGAGTGGTAGTCTGCATAAATGAATTTGTTCTCCTGATTCTGATCTACACATACATGTAAACATTTCTTCCGTCCGCCGAGGCATTCTCGATCTATGAATCATTGAATATTGAGCAAAGCCAATAAATTGAAAAAATCCTGGAAACAGCCATTTTGCTTACTTTGAACTCCTACAACCTTGAGAAGGGGTATCTCAGGCGTAGTCTGTATACATGAGCTCGTAGTCCCCATTCCGATCTACACGTACATGTAAACCTTTTTTCTCTACGCCGAGGCGTTGCCGAACTACATAGTTCCAAAGTATTGCAAATTGGAAAAATAACTTAGCAAATTTTCATGTCGAGTCGTAAACAGCCATTATGCTAACTTTGAAGTCTTACAACCTGGAGAAGGGGTACCTCAGGCGTAGTCTGTATACATGAGCATGTAGTCCCCATTCCAATCTACACGTACATATAAATTTTTTGTCTGTACGCCGAGGCGTTGCCGAGCTACACAATTCCAAAGTAGGCTATGTCATGGAAATTTCAAACTTATTCCAAACTTTGTTATTTCCCTTGTTGAATACTCTCCCTTGAAAAAAGAAGTTCGGTAAAATTTACTAAAATAGTAACAATATCCTACGCCAGGGTTGGTAAAAAGGCAACCCTAACCTAAGTACACACCAACCCTAAGCAAAATATACATCCGCTAGGGTTAGAACGTTAACGTTAATGCCAAATCGCCTATACCCTAACCCTAACCCTCTAACCCTCTAACCCTAACCCTGACCCTAACCCTAATTCTAACCCTAGTTTTGGACAAAATTCTTGGACAAACCTCGTTTCAACCCCTTACCCTAACCCTAACCCTAACCCTAACACTTAACCTTAACCCTAACCCTAACCCAACCCTAACCCTAACCCAACCCTAACCCTAACCCTAACCCTG